>JAKUCM010005629.1:0-31005 GCA_023374145.1 Lepidium sativum
CAAGTGAACTGTTATTTCTAGCCAGCACATTGATATACCTTTGACACCAAAGCGTGTTTTCCTTGGGTTCACTATTAATTCCATCTTCTTCAACAGGATGCAATAGTGGCTCTGAGCTCTGAGCTACCATCAGGCTGTGTAACGTCTTTTCTTCGATTTAGAGCAGCCCATCCGAAGAAGCAAGATATCAGCAAGATGTATACAAGTATCATGGATAACTCAATGCATCTAACCTGAAAATTTAAGCAATGCAAACTCAAGATCATAACAACTCAGTAATGTTCTCAAGCAACAATTTATATTTCATAATTTACACCTTAAGAGGACCAATTCTAAATGAGCAAGAGTCTTCTTTGTGGGGTGGCAGGGGTTCGGGACTTGAGCAAGCTGGTGACGAAGGGCAATCACCACAAGAGCATCCAAGTGATGTGTCACCACATGAATAAACAGATAAGTTCATTGGCACCATCGTAGATAACTCAGGGGTACTTGATTTGAAGTTTATTGCATATGGTGAACCAGGGAAGCCAGGTGCTGCTTTCTGACCAATAAACGCAAACCACTCTGAAAAAAACAGAACTAAAGATGAAATCTGAAACTTTTGAAACAGCGATACAATGTGTGTACAACGCCTTGAAATAGACTGCAGAGCACCTCTGAAGTTTTTAGCACCACCACCAACAAAGTTTATGGCACGTGTGTTCATAGTTCCAAATTTCACCTCCTTACAGGACTCATAAAGCCCTTCTCCAAACGTATCAGTTATGTGATAGTCTATACCATCCACTGTCAAATTTCCACTCACCTAGAATAAATACCAAAAGTATGACTAATGTTAATTGTTCACCATATTTAATGGGTAAGTAACCATCAAATTTTGAACTCGTCCGGTGAAAATGGAAGACAACCTCAGCAACAGACGTGACGTTGATGAAAAGAGACTGATTTGGAGAGCAGGAGAGCTCGCAGAACAGGTTTAAGAAGTTCCTTAAGCATGCAGGACAACCCACAAGAAAAGGGACAGCCTAAAATATATCAAATTAACAGAGAATTAGTAAATGGTCTGCTCTATTACAAGAATAAAAAGAGATAATTACAATAGGACAAGGAATTAGAGAAGAAGACAAATTTCTTGTTGCAGAGATCATAAAAAGCAAAAATGATGCTCCTGAAAAAAAAAAAAAAGTCTCTAACAGTAACTTTCTTTTTGCGATCTGTAGATGTCATAGCAAAGTAGAGTCTTACCTGTTGAACTTGAGACCTCAAAGTGTCAAACTGAGTCTCTGTACAACAGACGTTGCCACTTATGGTTGGGCATAGGCTTTGGATTTTGGCCGAAAACAAACCATCAGGCTGCAGTAACGAATATCATAATCAGTCAGATATGCAGAAGCAAAAGGAAAAAAGGACTTAGTGCTAAGTGAGGTTCCTAATCTATACAACGACCTACCTCTATGGATGGGGAACCATAAGGACAGTTAAGGACTTTTCCGTCGCTGCGTTCTCCACATATGTCATACATTGCGCAGTAGTCTGTTGAATGACTATTACTGACCAGCAAATTACAAATTTAGGGGGTAAAAGAGAAAGGAAAGTTACAGCATGATACGTGATTGAACAAAAAGGTAATAACCTTGGTTCAGAGCGGGTGTTGACTAGATTTAGGGAACTGATCAGCTTGGCGCTGAGTAAAACTGAGAAAGTCATGACCTGCAAGAAACATTCCCACATCAATCACAGACGAAAATCTTTGAATAGATGAGAACAAGTAGTTTCACTGAACGTCAAGAGAAGTCATGCCTGGAAAAGAAGAAGCTTGAGAGGGATCGCCATGATTGTCGGAATCAATCTTTGCCGAAGATTTGAGGAGCAATTAAGCAGTTGGGGTTTGTTTCCCCTAAGAAAAAAGAGAAGAAAAAGAGAAAGTATTGGCGTAAGTAAGTGAAAGAGAGGTTGGGTTGGGTTGTTTGTATGTTGACGGAACCAGAGAGTAAAAGTCGCGAGGCAGACGATGATTGAGAGCGACCATTCTGAGTCGGTTCGCTTCTATCTTCTTGCCGTTTTATTGTTAACAATGCGTGCCGTTTTTTTTCTTTTCTCTTTTGTTTGACCATCATCGGAAGAAGATGAAAAAAGTATCTCTCTTTGGCTTCCTTCTCCATTTCCATTGCAGACGTGAGCTCGTCTGACGAATTCCTTCGATTCTTCATTTCCTCTATTCCACTTTTTATCATGCCATTAAATTAGGGTAAGGTAGTTGCGCCTTCTTTCTCTGTCTATTCCGATCATCCTTATAATCGCTTTTATGTGGCGCGCTCTGAATCTATTCAGAAATTCTTGCAGCTGAATCCGGAGTTGCCTCTTTTCGTGATTGGGTATTTTCAACCCAATTCGACTTTAGCTGATGGATTTATACCATCTCCTTGATGCTTACTCGGCTCCTGCCTGGGCAAGCTTTATGGCCGGTGCTTTTTTGGTTCTCACGCTCTCCCTTTCCATGTATCTAGTCTTTGATCACCTTTCTACTTACAAAAACCCTGAGGTCTGTCTCTCTCTATATCTCAGCTTCTCTATATTCCCATTCTTTGGCTTTTACTTCTATCTCTATACTCTATTCGTCTTCTCAATCATTTCTCTCTCAGGAGCAAAAGTTTTTGATTGGAGTCATCCTCATGGTCCCTTGCTATTCTATAGAATCGGTGAGTAGCTTTAGCTGTAAGAAAAAACAGGTTTTTCCAAAGTGTATAATAAGCCTCTCACTTGTATCATACATTCATGTCCAGAATCTCATAGAATAGTTATCCACTTGTATTCTGTTTGTCAATAGATATCATTACTCATCAAGGGATCTTGAATTTTTTCCTCTAAGATATCTGATCCTAACTACGTGTGTTTCAACAGTTTGCGTCACTTTTCAAACCATCCATCAGCGTTGATTGTGGGATTCTTCGAGACTGCTACGAATCATTTGCCATGTACTGTTTTGGTAGATACCTTATTGCGTGCTTAGGTATGACCCTGTTTGAGTGATTCCTGTCAATTTGATCTTTTGTTTTATCTTTTCTTCTCCTGACCCCAGGAACTAACTAGGTGCTTTTTTAGTCCACTTCCATTTTCTTCCTCCATAATACTATTGCCAGCTAAAGTATTGACTCTCTGTGGTACTAGTTCAATCATTTATCAAGTTTGTAAACAATCCTATTGTTGTAAATTTCTTGTTGTCTGAAAAAGAGTGAATGTTATCGTATCCTTGATCTTCAGCTGTTAATTGTGGGGGAAGCCGTCAATTATCTAGGTGACTTATTGTGCGACGCTAGTTTGGAAGCTGTCAATTATCTATGCAAATTCTCAATAGTGTTACGCTTATATGTGGCTATTATTTTACTGTTTAGACATTTCTCTAGTATTGATTAGGTTCTGTATCATGTAGCTTACCTGAGAACTTGCAGGCTAATCGCACATATGTGAATTTTTTTTTTCCCCATGTGCTTCTGTTCTACACTGATTCTCTTGTCATGCTAATTCGTAACTTCTTTTATCAGGTGGGGAAGAAAGGACTATCGAGTTTATGGAAAGACAAGGGCGTAAAAGTTATAAGACGCCACTGTTGGATCACAGTGATGATAAGGGAACAATCAAACATCCCTTTCCTATGAATTTATTCTTAAAACCGTGGAGGCTCAGTCACTGGTTTTATCAAGTTGTTAAGTTTGGTATTGTTCAATATGTATGTTTCCCACAAATGCTTCCTGCGTTATCTTGTTTCTCTTGCTTCAAAAATCTTGTCTTTGAGGTATGAGTAAAGTATTTCTCTCCTTTTGCAGATGATTATAAAGTCTCTAACTGCCCTCACAGCTCTGATTCTTGAAGCATTCAGTGTGTACTGTGAAGGAGAGTTTAAGTGGGGATGTGGGTACGTTGAGCTAACTTGGAAAACACATAGAGATTGAGCCTTAAGAAACAGGAATCAGTTTCATCTATGGTCGACTATGATCAAAAATAGCATCTTACGGTTGCCTTTATTTTCCTGTAGGTACCCTTATTTGGCAGTTGTTCTAAACTTTAGTCAGTCATGGGCATTATACTGTCTGGTTCAGTTTTATGGTGCAACAAAAGATGAGCTTGCGCACATCAATCCGCTGGCCAAATTTCTAACATTCAAGTCAATTGTGTTTCTCACTTGGTGGCAAGGTGTTGCCATTGCTCTTCTGTCTTCCCTCGGTTTGTTCAAAAGTTCAATTGCACAAAGCTTGCAGTTGAAGACTAGTGTACAAGATTTCATCATATGCATTGAGGTAAATGTCTTCTGTTACCAACGTTGCCACAAAATATCAACATCATGTGTCACCAAAACTTTTTCATCGCTGTTTAGTAGTTTTAACTGTTTATGGAGGATTCTCGTTGGTTTCCTTTCGTGAAACAATTTAAAACTTTTGACACTTGTGTTGGTCCAGTGCAGATGGGTATTGCTTCCGTTGTCCACCTGTATGTATTCCCGGCAGAACCTTACGGTCTAATGGGAGACCGCTTCACGGGATCTGTGTCAGTTCTCGGTGACTATGCATCTGTTGACTGTCCTATTGATCCAGATGAGATAAGGGACAGTGAGAGACCAACAAAGGTCCGCTTACCACATCCTGACGTTGATATCAGAAGTGGTATGACCATCAAAGAAAGCATGAGAGATGTTTTCGTTGGTGGTGGTGAATACGTTAGTCTTCTAATTCATCTATACGAATAAATGATTACCTAATGAAGAGATTCCTTCTAATAAAAAGGAGGATACATGTTGCAGATTGTTAAAGACGTGAGATCCACGGTGACTCAAGCGGTGGAGCCTATGGAGAAGAGCATCACAAAATTCAACGAGAAACTACACAAAATCTCCCAGAACATAAAGAAACACGACAAGAACAAGAAAAGAGTTAAGGACGATAGTTGCATGTCGTCATCGAGTCGAAGAGTTATTCGCGGAATTGATGATCCACTTCTTAATGGGAGTTTTAGTGATAGCGGAGTTACAAGAACCAAAAAGCACCGCCGTAAATCAGGATACACGAGCGCAGAGAGTGGGGGAGAGAGCAGTAGTGATCAAGCTTATGGTGGATTTGAGGTAAGGGGGCGCAGATGGATCACCAAAGATTGACAAAGTATTGTTGGACAAGTTTGTTGTTCCTCATTTTTGTCCTCAAAGCTGACCTGTTTGTGAGGAAGAGGGTGATCAATCACCTAGAAGCAGTTAAATATTGAATATCTGTGTACAGATCTCAAGATACATAACAACATAAAATGAGCATTGATTTCTTATTAGAGAAGAGTACATCTTCATGTTTTGCTCTGTCTTTCATTCTAACAAACTGAGGTCAGAATATGTAAATCCAAGTTGCGCAATTGCAAGGACGCCATGAATAGATAACAAAAGAGGTCCATGCCAAAAAAAAAAGCCGAATACTTAAACTTGAAGCGAAGATTGCCAATCATAGGAGGGGTCGGAGTTCCCCAGTGAGCAAAGCAAAGTTGCGGTGCTGTGACAAGACAGAAGCAACTCTGGTCATCTGAATCCTCTCTGCCAAACCATCCCCACTCTGGTGCATTGCAGAATGGAAAACATTCTGCAACATCTGCAGAGGATCTCCATGACTCACCACCAGAATTGCACACCTAGGGGATACAATGAAGAAATGAAGGAAACAAACAATCAATGATAGAAGGGATATGGGTGTAGGCAAGCTAAAACCTTTGATAATCTGTTTCCATGGATTCCATGGCCTTGGCAAGTCTGGATACAACATCATCAGCACTTTCACCTCCTGGTGGTCTCATAAATGGATCTTTCTCATCAAGAGCCCATATCTCGGCGTACTGTGGCAAACATGAAAACAACAAACTTGAGAAGACAAGTCAGTTGGTGTAAGTAGGTATCCGTTTGTTGGGTGTATAGTAAGGACGCACCTTGTCATGTGACTTGAGTTCAAAAGTAGGTCCGAAATAGCGTTCTCGGAGATCTTCCATCATCTGCGCAAACAACAAAACAAGCGCTTTTGACTGACATAGTTAAAAGTTTCGGAGTAGAAGAAAGAGGAAAAAGGAAAGAGGTAAAACCTTGCAGTGAGGAGCATGGAATGGGAGATTGATGACCTCAGCGACAATCCTAGCGGTGTGAGTGGTTCTGGAGAAAGGGGAGTAGCAAATGCGGACCTTGTCAAGTGCTATGTTACTTTCCTCGAGTTGCTGCAGCACAACAACAGTTTGTAAGATTACATAAGTGAAGGAAAAGGTAAGATTTTTTACTATAAAAGGATAACCTTTAGGAACAATTGGCCGGCGAGGCGAGCCTGAGCGACACCATCGGGGGCCAATTGGAACTCGGGGAGGACTCCGTTTTCCTATGATTAATTAGTCTTAAGATGAGAGATGAATCGATAATGATTGTTAGAATCAAAAAGGCACAACGAAGAAAGAAAAAAACCATGGAAGAGACGATGAGGCCTCTCTCGTTGGGAATGCTCTTGCCATGGCGGAGGACCCAGTATCTGTTCCCTACCATCGATGATGATTCCATCACTCTCTCGATCTCTGCTTCTTCTTCTCAATCTCCTAATTAACCTCTACTTATTGTATATCACTAATATCTAATCCTTCTTTATTTTTATATTTTTCAGCGAATGACGACTAATCCTAACATTTATACCTGAATTCTTTCCAATCACTAATTCCTAATCCGTGTTTTTTAACTCAGTAAATGTCTTTTGTACAAATGATCCTTTTTTCAACACACAACTAATTAACTGGATTTATCTTTACTATTGTGATCATAGTATTCTTTGTCAAACGAAGCTAACAAGTAAAACAAATGTTGTGTATTATGTAAAAAAGTTGCAAGGACTGTCACGTCTCTATCTCTCTCCTTCGCACCTTTTAACTCCTTAAGCCAGACGCTACCATATCAATAAGAAACAGAGTTAACAATTTAAGATCTGGATGCCAAAAATAAATCACAAGAAGAAGAGAAGAAGAGCCTCTGACCTTGTCACTTGTATGCATGAACCACCATGGACCCTTCCTCCACATTAATCTTCACATTCACCAAAATACACACATTTCAGCTCTACTTATTATACCACAAACTTAACACTTTTGATTCAGCTTGTAACTATAGAAAAAGCTCTTCCTTTCTTTCTTTCTTTACCTGCTGAATCCAGCAACCATCCGCAGTCCCATGAACATACTCAGCCCCACCCACACTCCACTAAGCCCCAACCCTGCCGGTGCATACAGCATGAACGCTGATGATATTCCTCCCACCACCATCTGACACACAAATGAATTAACTCACCCAATCCCTTATATCTTATCTTTGAATAAGGACTACTCGTCTGTTACTTACCATGGAGTAAGCTGCGTATGGGAAGTCTGACATCCCATAGTGCAGTCCATCAAAGATAAATGCTAGCGCTGTGATTGGTTGAGTTGCCGCTACAAACTGAATGCACATTACGTGAGTATATCGAAAAGCTTCTAGCAACCCCCACCCACCCTTTTTTGTATATACATCACTTACCAATACACCCTTCCTCACAATCTGGAGAACTTCTGGGTCTTTTGAAAACAGTTCAGCTATTGAACTGAAAGACATCCCCAACACAGTAGCCAGTGCTATCCCTGTCACCACTCCTATCTGTACAACATTAAAAAATTTACATTTTTCTCTATGACATGATTAAGGGGAAAAAAGAGACTGCTGTAAATAATTAAGCATCAATCAAACAAAAATAAGCAAATTAATCAGCACCCCCATGATAGACAGAATTCAACTTCTTTAGTGCGGTAACTTCTAGATTGAGAGAGCAAACATATCTCATTTCTCGCCAATTTCCCCAAGGTAGAACACAATTCACAGTTGCAAATATTGATGGAAGAGAATAATATGAACTGCAAAAAGGGAAATGAGCACACACCTTCAGAACAAAAGCAGTAACCTCTTTCACACCTTCAAAGTCTCTTCTTGATGCCGAGCTTGCGATTAAGGCCTAATCAACAATACACGAAGCTTATACCATCTCTCACAACTATCTTAGTGATTTTAATTCCTTTTTACCAACCAAATGAGGAAAGTCATAGCCAAAACCTCTAAGGTTTGAACTGAGAATCTAATACCTGTCCAGATGAAGCTAGTGCATCAGTTAGCAGAGATACAGCCAACCATACTTGCATGCATATCTGATGTGCTGCCATTGCGAAAACTCCTTGTCGAGCCGCCATTGATGTAGCAACGGTCATGGTCATGAGCACAGCGAGAGTCCTTCCAAGAACAAATCCCCCTATAGATCAATATAAGGTTTAGAACCTATAGAAATGTGATACTGAAAGAGTCTAAAAGTAACATGTAGAGTCCAAGTGAGAAAATAACTAAGTTCTGAAAATGTGAAACTGTCTCTCATAAAATACATAATGCCTGAGAAAATTCTTTTAACTATATGAGCCTCCTGACATACTATGGGTGTAAAGAGCAAGCAGATTACATCCATAAATGTCGTAAGTGAGAAATTATTGCCTGCATACCTGATTTTAGGTAGTCGCCAAACTTTAGCGAGCCCAACTTTGGAGGAAGAAGTCTAACTCTTTTGTTTAAAACTATAATCATTAATATTGCAATAGTGTACCTATGGAAAAAGGGTTTAGCGACAGCCTAAAAGGTTGCAAATGAGGAAAAGTGGAGAAAAAAAATGGTCTATAGATGCATACTGGGAGATGACGCTAGAGATTGCTGCCCCGTTTACACCCATCCTGAACTTGTAAATAAAGAGAGGAAATAGAAATACAGCCAGAAAATTCCCAATACCTGCATTATGAACCGATGGAAAACGAGAACTATAAAATTGATAATTGAATGTTCTTGGACTATGTCAAAAGATCTTAAAAAATGCTAACCTAAACAGTATACTGGGGTTTTTGTATCCTTAAATCCACGGAAAATGCCTTGAAGAGCTAAAGAAACCACATACGCAGGAGCACCAAGCGCCCTCAGGACAAGAAACTGCCGTGCAGGGATGAACATTTCTGACATCTGGGTTTTTTTAAAGTTAGAAAGAAGAGAAAAAGATGCATTCATCAGAATAGATTTCTCATCACGTAAATGCAATACATACAAGAACGAATGCTCTATTCTGACTGAGCTTACAGTTTGTACACCCATTAACCTTAGAAAAGGTCCAGATGCCAAAGACAAAGCCAGCCCCTCAAAGATGCCAATTCCGATGGCTAACACTAGCGCTGTCGACACTGAAGATAACTGTTTCCTTTCTACTAAACCTTGAGGAGGTAAGTCCCTAAGACTTTCCTCTGTGAATCCATTCAAATAGATATAAGGCTGGGAACTTTGAGAAGAGAAAAATATATCATCTGCGTTTACCTGAGGCTAAATTTTTAGCGGCACCTTTTGCAATATCTTCAGCGACAAAAGAAGTGGCGACGCTGAGGAGTGGAACGTTGAAGAGCTTTGATATGGTATTAAAGATGGCCATGGAGACACCAGCCGAACCCAACTCTAGAGATCCTGCCGAATTGGAAAGAAGGAACACGTAAGAAGTCTAAAAAAGCTAAAGTCTTCCATGGTGCAAAAAAACTATGGATGCTAACTCTGGAAAAGCAACGAAAAAGTACCAAGCCTTCCAATGTATGCAGTCTCCATGAGCAGCGTCAAAGGATCTATTGCTTGTCCAACAATGGGCCGGAAGAGAGAGCATCACGAGTTCTCGTTTGATATCGATAGGACGTGATGTAGCAGTGGTAACCTCATCCACCACCCTAGCAAGGAGGGAGATAAAAGCATTACATAGGCAAGGAGAGTGCAGAGAGTAGCGAAAAGAGTATGGAAGGGATAACGCAACACCTCAACAGCCTTACGGGAGTTTGGCCAGAGAAGGGGCGAGAGTCATCTTCTTCCCCGAAGTTGAGAAAGGGAGATTCAACACCAGAGTCAGGGTTAATCTGCTCTTCCTAGGAGTCAGGGAAGGAAACATCGGGTTTGGATTGCAGTGAAGGGCGCCTAGTTTAGGGCCAGAGAGAGTATTGATCCTATTCGGAGAAACAGTAGAAAATTCTCTTGTCTTTTCGCTTTGAGCAACCTATACGTCAAGGGCAACGAAGCTTGCTTCGCACCCACTAATCTAGTGGTACTGGACTCCATCACACACACACACACACACTGCCAAAAACGAGTTCAGAAATACAAAACCCAAAAATAAAAGCTTAGAGTGAGAATAAGACCAAAGTTCCGGTAAGATATTCGTCAAGATCGTCGAGGAAAGCAGAAGCAGTGATGGCAGAGAGAAAGGGAGAGAGCCGGAGAGGGTTAACCGTTGCACGGGAAGCTAAGGCGGTTTTTGTTTCGAGACTTACTATTAAATGGGCCTTTTGCTTCTCTACCATAAGCCCACTATGGCCCAATCCAAACAAATAAGTATTAATTTTTGGGTTGACGTGTCATCATAATGTAAATTGAGATGTTGCTCTATTCTCGTATTGACTCAAAACACAGCTTTCTATAATTAGCTTATTCGTTCCTTCTTGAACTAGTTGATCTTTTATAGAATTAGTTTGTTTTCGGAACTGAAAGGTTAAAAAAAGAAAAGAGTAATTACGACAAATTCAACAATATACCTGTAATTTACCAAATTAAATCTGGCACAAGTATATAATCATAATAAGATAATTAAACAGATAGAAGGGAGAGAGAGAGATTAGGTGAGAATAAAGAGCCTAAAACCCAAAGTCTTATAGGTTTCTGGGTTTGTTTGAGATTAGTTTGGAGGTTGTGTCCATAGTTTTCCGACAACCAACATCTACTCTACCTTCACAAATGGCCTCTTATTCTTCTTCTTCCTTGTGCACTCTCTCCTTCCCATTCCTCTTGTTTTCTTCCTATTCTTTGTAGCCTACACTCATTCCTTTTCTTTAATTACGCACCATGGCGTTTTTGAAGTTGAAGAAACGAGATTATGGCTCTGAAACACGGACAAGAAAAAGCTAGTCATTGCCGGAATCCGCCACCAGTTACTGTTTCTCCTTCGCCGTCGTCACCGTCTGTTTCCGCTTGTCTCTGCCGTCTCCGCTTCTCTCCTCCTCCTCCTCTTCTCCTTCTCCTTACTTTCTCCTCCTCCAGTCTTGATCCATCACAACAATCAACACCTTTCACTTTCAACCACGCCATTTCGTGTACCCGTATGTTAATTCAACTTCTTATACATAATCTTCTTCTTTTTAGATATTTAAGACTTTACCATCATTCTTTTATTGCTTGTCTCAGGAAAATGACAGAAAATCTGATCGCCACTTATGGAGCTCAAGGCTGTCACCCTTCTACTATACATGCAGCAATGCTACTAACACCTTTCAAGGTACGTGATAAAGACTCCAGAAAACCATAGGAGTCCTCTTTGTATCTATTCATTTCATATATATGCTGTTATTATTGTGGCAGCTACGGATCAGAGAAGGCAAACGGATCGGTATCTACTGATCGCCACAAGCGGAGGGTTAAACCAACAACGAACAGGCGTGAGTTCCTTACGATTAGGAACCATATTATGGCGTGTTTAAAGCAATGTTTTCTTCTCATTAATGTGCCATTAATATATTCAACTTGCAGATCATCGATGCTGTAGTTGCAGCTTACATTCTAAACGCCACTCTTGTTATCCCTAAACTTGACCAGAAATCGTATTGGAAGGACAACAGGTATTTGCTCTTTCCCTCTCTGTTCCCATTTGATGTTTTAATATGTTAGTTAGTTCTAACTCAGGTTTTGTTGTGCAGCAACTTTGAAGATATATTTGACGTTGATTGGTTCATTTCGCATCTCTCCAAAGACGTGAACATCATCAAGGAACTTCCTAAAGAAGAGAAATCAAGGCTCCCCAGCTTACATTCCATTCGGGTCCCGAGGAAGTGCACACCCTCTTGCTACTTGGAGCGTGTTTTACCTATTCTTAACAAGAAACATGTCAGTTTATCCTCCAAAACATAATTGGTTTTATATCATGAGTATGTTCATTAATTAGCTTGCAATGTGATGACGTTTCAGGTTGTACAACTCTCCAAATTTGATTACCGGTTGTCGAATGTTTTGGATACAGAGCTCCAGAAGCTAAGGTGCAGAGTGAACTACCATGCAGTGAGATATACAGAGTATATCAACAAGATGGGCCAATTGTTAGTTGAGCGGATGAGAAGCAAAGCCAAACATTTTGTTGCTCTTCATCTGAGGTACATACATACGACAAATTCCAGCTTCTCTTATCTTTAAAACATTTTCATCAAGCATATGGCTAATCAGATAGTTCATGTTGGTTCTAGGTTTGAACCTGATATGTTGGCTTTCTCCGGATGCTATTACGGTGGAGGTCAGAAAGAGAGACTAGAACTTGGAGCTATGAGAAGAAGGTGGAAAACGTTACATGTAAGGAGAGGAAGCTTAGTTTGAATAATACCAAACCCATAGATGTAGCTAGGTCGAGTATCAACTCTTTTGTAACAATGTGCAGGCGGCAAACCCCGAGAAGGTACGACAGCACGGGAGATGTCCCCTGACACCAGAGGAAATAGGTCTGACTCTCAGAGGTTTAGGTTTTGGGAGAGAGGTTCACTTGTATGTTGCATCAGGCGAGGTATACGGAGGGGAGGATACTTTGGCGCCGTTAAGAGCATTTTTCCCAAATCTCCACACAAAAGAGACGTTAACTTCTAAGAATGAATTGGCTCCGTTTGCAAACTTCTCATCACGTATGGCTGCTCTTGACTTCATCGTTTGTGATGAGAGCGACGCATTTGTCACCAACAACAACGGCAACATGGCTAGAATCTTAGCTGGACGAAGGTATTCTTTTAATTAATTTATTGTCTTTTGACTTCTTCACTTTCTTCTCTAATTCACATATTTATGTCTCTGCAGGAGATACTTTGGACACAAAGTAACCATCCGTCCAAACGCCAAGAAACTCAACACACTCTTCGCAAACAGACACAATATGACATGGGATGAATTCTCTTCCAAGGTCCAAAGATATCAAAGAGGTTTCATGGGGGAGCCTGATGAAATGAAACCAGGGGAAGGGGAATTTCATGAGAATCCAGCCTCCTGCATTTGTCGAACGACCTCTGAGGCAAGAGCCAAAGATAAAGATAGTCATGTAAGAGAGAATGAGCGCAACTCCTCAGAGTACTCTGAAATTGGCAATGTCTTCGGAGCTAGTAGAAACGATTTGGATCACTCAGAAGTTGATGAAGAGATCTTCTCAGACTAGGCTCCTACATTTTTGTTATCCACGACACAAGAATCAACATTGTTTTCCAATAAAAATATTCTGAAAAATATATGGAATGATGTACATATGTATAAAAAATATAAGTTCTTACATACAAACATATCTCTTAATTATTTTGTTTAGTTCTTATAGAATCGTCATATATACTCGCGTTGGGTCTTCCTTTCACTTAATATAATGAAAGAAACATGCATGTCGTCCAATGAGATGAGCGTGACCAAAACCATGCATTTTAATCCAGTTTTAGCAATCAAAGTTTTCAAGCTTAAACAAGTGACCTTGTTCCAACAGAGTCCCAAAAAAAAAAACAATATAAACAAGTGACCTTGTTCTCTTTCTTGGATAAAGTGGACCGTCCACACCGACCATCGAATCCATTGGTCGAGGAAACAAGGTATTCAGACATGTACTATATGTTTTATATTATTTTTAGTTTCCCAAAAAAAACCAGACCTTGTTCCAATCAAAGTTGGTCCTTAATATATTGACTGGTCCGTACCTTTTGTCGGCAAAACCTTGATTAACGCGAGTCTAGTGTTAATTTCTACAAATTAACTAAAGGTCAAGGTACTATAAATAGAGCATTGCAGGGATATGTGTAACTCATCAGTCCACAGTTGTCAATTAAAAGTAAGTGTTGAATACTTGTTTGCGTTTGTCTAAAATTAAGATGGCAGATCATCAACGTTCTAGTGAGCAACAAGAAGCCGATGCTGCAGCTTCCAAAGGCTGTGGGATGTTTGACTTTCTCAAGAAGAAACCTGAAGATGTGCCTTCTTCCGAGGACAAGCCTTCTCTCTCTCAACGACTTCACCTTTCTAACAGCTCTGTAAGCTTTATTATATATACAAATACACTTTTACTACTTCAAACTCTCGTGAGATCTGTTGCTGTAAGCACTTTGTTGATGGAGGATGTTATATATAAACAGTCAAGCGATGAGGAAACGGATGAAAATGGGGAAAAGAAGAAGAAGAATAAGCACAAGAAAAAGAAGGAAGGTGCTGGAAATCAATGTGAAACAGAGGATAAGAAGGGTATCATGGAGAAGATCAAGGAGAAGCTTCCTGCAAGTGTAGGTCAAGAGCAAGCTAAGCATGGACATAAGAATGGGAAGGAGAAAGGCATCATGGAGAAGATCAAGGAGAAGCTTCCTGCAAGTGTAGGTGAAGAGCAAGCCAAGCATATGCATGTGGATGGGAAGGAGAAAGGGTTTATGGAGAAGATCAAAGAGAAGCTTCCTGCAAGTGTAGGTCAAGAGCAAGCTAAGCATGGGCATGAGAATGGGAAGGAGAAAGGCATCATGGAGAAGATCAAGGAGAAGCTTCCTGCAAGTGTAGATGAAGAGCAAGCCAAGCATGGGCATGAGAATGAGAAGGAGAAAGGCTTTATGGAGAAGATCAAAGAGAAGCTTCCGGGAGGTCAGCATGGAAAGCCTGAAGCTCATGATGAGAAAGGATTAATGGAAAAGATAAAAGAGAAGCTTCCTGGACATAGCAATGAAGAGAAGAAGAAGGAAACCTAGTAGTATTACAAGAGAACATTCGAATGAGTTATTACTTGTATGTGGCCTTGAGGAGCACTTGCTTCTTCTTTGATTTTCTTGTATGTTGTCCACCTCAGTGAAATGTCAATATACAATAAAAAAAATGACATTGGCGTCTCGGTCACCGAAATCAATAATTCTGTTCAAATTAAATAATGAAAAACGCTTAAACAATTAAGAAAGAAGAACGTAATAGGTGGGGCCTTGTAGATAGACTGAATAAAACACGGAAAGCGACTGTGTTTGGCGAGCTATGGAGGCTTGAGCCTCTTGCTCCGCAGAAGAAGGCCATGTGGCGTAGAGAACTCGAATGGCTACTCTGTCCTCAGCGATTCTATCTGAGTTCTGGTATACTGATCGTGGGATTGCTCTAGGAGAATGTGAAAAGGATTCTTACTGTTCTCCATCTTCCGTTAGGCAGGAGGACAAGTGGTGTCTGCCTTGCCCTACGATGCCGTCTAATGGTTTGTGTGACGAATCAAGAAAGAAACTCCAACAGTGTCGAGAATTTGCTAACTAGATTCTCAAGGCTGCATTGGCAATCAACAGCGGTGTGCTTGCTGAGATGGAGATTCCTGACCCCTCTTGCAGAGTTTGAAGATCCGTTTCCCGGGACTTCCCCAAACAACATTGGACATGAACAAGATTCAGTAAAACAAGGTATTAATGGATAAGTGGTGGGGGTTGTATGCTGGTAACATGAAGTGATGCTGAGATGATATTTTTGCAGGATGTAGGGCAATCAATTCTGGAGAGTTACTCGAGGGTGATGGAGAGCATGACGTTCAATGTCACTGCGAGAATAGATGACGTGCTTTATGTTGATGATGCCACGAGAAGATCAGTGTCAACCACGGAATCGCTTCCAGTATTCAACATCAGTAATCAGAAACCGTTGTCAGTGCAAAGCTCGCCCTATGGTTCCCCATTTGCAACGCCTTCTCTAAGCATAGCATCGAGGAGCTCGAGGAATGAGAAGGAAGAGTTAAAAATAGAAGGATGTAAATTCAATGGTTGTAGACGAAGTTGTTTGTTGTTTAGTGTAGGGGACAATGAGTATGGTAATAGCAGAAAAATGTTACATCTAAATGTGGAGTTTAGGAGAAGAGACAGGAAACACACACACAACTGAGTCCCCTCCTTAATAGACACTGATGCGCATCACATATTCACATAACTCTCTGCTCCTCCTCCTGCTGCTTTGTATTTAAACTCTTAACTCTTCCTTCGTTCGGTCATGGCCTCTTTTAAAGCCAATGACATCATTTGGCTATCTAATCTAATCCATATATATCTATATTCCGTAAAACTGCTGCAAGGTTTTAGGTCAGTGCAAGTTGGTCTTGTTTTGATAAAGTTGCTTACTTTTATAATTTTATATTATGCTGAGTTAGTGGGTCAAGAGACCATTCAATATTGGGTTTGATCCCGGGAAGGAGAAGAGAAGAGGAGAGGGTTTTAGGAATGGAGCAAAGTAGCAGCGGGAGTCTCTATTCGAGCCTTGTCGGGAGCATCGTCGAGAAAGGTTTATCGGAGAATATTAAGCCTCCGCTTCCCCCGAAACCCACGCTTCTTTCCTTCCCCGTCGCTCGTCATCGTTCTCACGGTCCCGTTAGTCTAATCCACCCTTTTTGTTTCATTCTTCTTTCTTTGGCTTTTTCTCACTTTTTGATTTTGTAGCATTGGGCTCCTCTGGGCACCATAGCACAACCTAATGAGGAAGAAGAAGAAGAAGAAGAAGAACCTTTTATGAATGCAGACTCCATCGCTGCTTTTGCTAAACCCCTTAAAAGAAAGGAGAAGAAAGACATGGAGCTCAGCACGTGGAAGGATATCGTCTCTGGGGATGATCCACACGAATCAAGGAAAGTTAAATTCACTGAAAAAAGGGCTCCCTCCGTTGCTTCACCCGGCGTGTCCACTACTTCATTACTGCCTCATGAAACTGATTCACTAACCAATTTCACTATGGTTTCTGACAAACCAACGTTTATTAACTATCTGGCAAACGAGAAAAGGAATTCTCCTCCCTTATCTGTTTCTTCCTCCTCTACATCAAATGGACTCGGCCCCAGACAGGCGTCTTCATCTCTGGAGACTGATATTGATGTAGAGAACCATGCTAGGTTGCAGGCAATGTCACCCGAAGAGATTGCAGAGGCAAAAACTGAGTTATTGGAGAAGATGGATCCCGCATTGCTCAGCATTTTAAAGAAACGAGGTCAGGAAAAAGTGGAGAAGCGAAAACATTCCATCGCCGACGAGGCAACAAAGGATTCAAGAACTGAGGGTCATTTTGGCACTCCTGATGTTCAATCACGACATGGCCAGGCTGTCACGTCAACTAACCCTCAAGTGATGGTAATACCAAAAGAAAAAAATGTGGTGAAAAAGTCAGCATTAGCCCAAGGATTCTTGTGGGATACATGGACTGAGAGGGTTGAAGCAGCCAGGGAGCTGAGATTTTCTTTTGACGGGAATGTTGTTGAAGATGATGTCACAGCAGCTGAAACTGGTTAGTTGAACAATTCAACTGAAACTCATGACAATCTTAGTGCTCTTACACATTGAATCTACAGGTGAAAAGTGGTCTAGTGTTGGATCTGCTGCTGAACGTGATTTCTTGAGAAGTGAAGGTGACCCTGGAGCAGCAGGGTACACCATCAAACAAGCTATTGCTCTTGCACGAAGTGTGGTATAGTTGCTTCTGATTTTAGCTCTGATGAAAAATAATGGATAAATTCTTTTTTGTCTGGCTTATGCTGAACAAAATTTGTAGGCTGAAACTGGGTTTTTTTTTTATCACTGCTCATTGATTTGTTTGTTTTGATATGTCAGATTCCCGGGCAAAGATGCCTTGCTTTGCATCTGCTTGCATCTGTACTCGACAAAGCTTTAAATAAAGTTTGTCAGAGCAGAATCGGCTACATAAGGGAAGAAAAAGATAACTCCACTGATTGGGAAGCCATCTGGGCTTATGCCCTTGGACCGGAACCTGAGCTTGTCTTAGCACTGAGGTAATTTCCTGATGGGCATAATGTGTGACTTATTTGTAAAGTTAACACTAATATATCATGTATCGTTTGTACTTATCAATATATGTTTCTTTTTTCCCCTTAGGATAGCTCTTGACGACAACCATACCTCTGTTGTTCTAGCCTGTGTAAAAGTGATTCAGTGTCTACTAAGCTGTTCTTTGAATGAGGAGTTTTTTGATATTGTGGAGGTATAGTTGATTTTTTTTTTTTTAATTTCGGAGAAGTTATACTCCTCATAGAACTTGTGGTCAAATAATTCCTGTTTCCAGAACTTGGGGCCACACGGAAAGGATATCTTCACAGCCTCTGTGTTTAGGAGTAAGCCGGAAATTGATCTCGGTTTCCTTCGTGGTTGCTTCTGGAAGTACAGCGCTAAACCCTCCAATATTGTTGCTTTCCGTGAAGAAATCATGGATGAGGGTACAGAAGATACAGAAACTATCCAGAAAGATGTTTTTGTAGCTGGACAAGATGTTGCTGCTGGTCTTGTCAGAATGGATATCCTTCCAAGAATATATCACCTTCTGGAGGTGAGATTACTATCTATATATTTGTATGTGTGTAACTCAGCAAGGAAAATCTTTCTCATTGTGTTGTTTTACCGATTGCTTAAGAGTTATGTTTCTTTTTATGTTCATGATATCAGACAGAGCCAACAGCTGCGCTTGAGGACAGCATAATTTCTGTTACCATTGCGATAGCAAGGCATTCTCCAAAATGCACAACTGCAATTCTAAAGTATCCCAAATTTGTGCAAACAATTGTGAACAGATTCAAATTGAACAAAAGTATGAACACCTTTCCTTCTCAGATCAATTCTGTCCGCCTCTTAAAGGTAATTCTGGTGATCTTTATATTCATTTGTTTTGATAGTTTTTGACAAATCAATCATTCTCAGAGCTATTATAACTTTTGTTTCTGTTTTTTTTCTCTTTTCACCAAGGTCTTGGCCCGTTATGACAAAAACACTTGCATGGAGTTTGTGAAGAATGGGACTTTCAATGCGGTCACATGGCATTTGTTTCAGTTCACCTCCTCTCTTGACTCATGGGTAAAGCTAGGGAAGCAAAATTGCAAGCTTTCATCTACTTTGATGATTGAACAGCTTCGGTTTTGGAAGGTCTGTATCCACAGTGGCTGTTGCATATCTCGCTTCCCAGAGCTATACCCTGCTCTTTGTCTGTGGTTGAGTTGTCCTTCATTTGAAAAGCTCAGGGAGAAAAATCTCATCAGCGAATTTACTTCTGTGTCAAAGGAGGCCTACTTGGTACTTGAGGCCTTTGCCGGCACACTTCCTAATATGTACCTACAAAACATTTCACGGAACGAATCCGGGACTTGGGACTGGAGTTATGTTAGTCCTATGATTGATTCAGCACTGAGCTGGATAACATTGGCCCCTCAATTACTCAACTGGGAGAGAGGAATGGAAAATGTCTCTGAGTCCACTACTTCTCTGATGTGGTTGTATTCGGCTGTCATGCGTACAATTTCCAAAGTCCTTGAGAAAATCTCTCCCCATGGAGAGGAAAAACCTCTGCCATGGCTGCCAGAGTTTGTTCCAAAGATTGGCCTTGCCATCATTAAGCACAAGTTTCTTAATTTATCCGTTGCAGGCGTAAGTAGGTGTGGAAAAGAATCTTCCAAACGTTCCTCTTTTATGGATTTTTTGAGTTTTCTAAGAGAACAACGTCAAAATGAAGAACTAGCGTTAGCTTCTGTGAGTTGCCTTCATGGGTTAACGCGGACTATTGTGGCCATCCAAACTCTTATAGAATCTGCAAGATCTACGATGAGAATTCCTCATCAAGGAAGTAATTCCTCTAGAGATGAATCTGTGCTTGCAAAAGGAATACTGGCAGAGTCTCTGGCTGACTTAACATCTGTCTCAAGTTCTCTTAGAGTTTCTCTTTCATCAGAGTGGCCAGTCATGCAATCCATTGAGCTACATAAACGAGGCGGACTGGCCCCTGGGGTGGGAATTGGTTGGGGAGCTAGCGGTGGTGGATTTTGGTCAACCAAAGTTCTATTGGCACAGGCTGATGCTCGTCTTTTGAGTCTCTTTCTTAACATCTCTCAGATGGACTCGCAGAATGATCAGGGATCCGTTGACTTGATGAACAAAATGAACTCGGCTCTAGCTACGTGCTTGGTTGCAGGTCCAAGGGATCGTTCACTTGTGGAAAAAGCCTTCAACTATGTCCTTAGACCACATGCTTTACAACACCTGGCCTCCTGTATCAAGTCACATAAGAAAACCACATCGTTTGAATGGGAGTGCAGTGAAGGGAATTATCATCGTATGAGCAGTATCCTCGCTTCTCACTTCAGACATAGATGGTTAGAACCAAAAAGGAAATCTAAAGCGGAGAATGAAGTCAGTGGGGTAACGAAGGGCACAGCTGGTCTAGAGACTATTCATGAGGACGGTGAAACGCTAGCTTGTTCAACTGAGGATCAAGAGTCAGACTCCTTGATCATAGAGTGGGCTCACCAGAGAATGCCCTTACCTCGACACTGGTTTCTCAGCTCCATCTCTGCAGTGCCCAGTGGTAAATCCTCAACAGGGCCGCCAGAATCCTCGGAGTTGCTTGAAGTCGCAAAAGCTGGGATTTTCTTTCTTGCAGGACTTGAGTCATCATCTGGATTTGGATCGCTTCCGTCTCCTGTTGTGAGTGTGCCATTGGTTTGGAAGTTTCACGCTTTGTCTACTGCGTTGCTTGTTGGAATGGACGTCATCGAAGATAAGAACACTAGGAACTTGTACAATTTTCTGCAGGAGCTCTATGGGCAGTTTCTTGATGAAGCCAGACTAAATAAATGTGGCATTGAGATCCTGAGGTTTAAGTCAGACATTCACGAGAACTACTCCACTTTTCTGGAAATGGCTGTGGAGCAGTATGCTGCGGTGTCATATGGTGATGTACTGTATGGCCGGCAGGTCTCGATTTACTTGCATCAGTGTGTGGAGCCCTCTATTCGACTTTCAGCCTGGACTGTGCTCTCTAATGCCCGTGTTCTCGAGCTTCTGCCAAGTCTAGACAAATGCTTGGGAGATGCAGATGGTTACCTGGAACCTGTTGAGGTAATTTGCGAAAATAGAAAGAAAGATAGTATATAGTGTTGAATAATGGCATATTTTGTATCAACTAAGATAGATTGGTTTTGATTGATTCGCAGAAAAATGAGGCCGTCCTTGAGGCCTACCTGAAGTCATGGACTTGTGGAGCATTAGACAGAGCTGTGGCGCGAGGATCAGTAGCCTTCACACTCGTTCTACATCACTTGTCATCTTTAGTTTTCTGCAGTCAAGCGAATGATAAAGTAGCCCTGCGGAATAAGATTGTTAAGTCTCTTGTGAGAGATTTATCTAGAAAGCGGCATCGTGAGGTAAGTTTGAATTCCTAATCTCTTGCGCATGTCAGTCTGAGAGTGAGGATGATAATGAGGATGATGTTTCAGGGGATGATGGTTGATCTCCTGCGATATGGTAATCGGGCTGCAAAAGCCGTGGAAGGAGAGCAAAAGAGTGAGACGGAGAAGAGGTTGGAGGTGTTGAAAGGGGCGTGCGAAGGGAATTCATCCCTCCTCTCGGAACTGGAGAAGCTCAAATCCGTGGCCTTGTGTGGAAGCAAGTGAAGCCCAAGTGGGAAAGAAAGTGTCGTCTTTTTTTGAGCTCACGAGTCACTTGTTCTTTGGGTTCTGTCCTAAGAATCAACATTGACTGACCCACATCTGAAAGAACTCAACGACGCACGTCTTCTGTCATAAGATAGATAGATAAGATAACGACCATCAAAAGTGTGCTTTTACTGTTTGTAACACATGGTTTTTTATTTAGTTTATTGTTATTTATATCTCGCCCTCGTCTCGAATTCTAAAAAGGCGTTAAATCCGACGCGATGTTGTCTAGTGTTTCAGCGATCCCATTAATGTCCAGCTTCATCTTCTGCTCTCTCCCGGTAAAACCCATCACTCTACCTATGACGCGTAATAACGGCGTCACTGCAATTCGATCTTCATCCTCCTCATCGGAATCTTTGAACTTTGATCTGAGAACTTATTGGACGACTCTGATCGGGGAGATCAACCAGAAGCTGGAGGAGGCGATACCAGTCAAGTACCCTGAGGGGATCTACGAGGCCATGAGATACTCTGTGCTGGCACAAGGCGCCAAGCGTGCCCCTCCAGTTATGTGTGTGGCGGCCTGCGAGCTTGTCGGTGGCCATCGCCTCGCCGCTTTCCCCACTGCTTGTGCCCTAGAAATGGTGACATTCCATCTCTCTCTCTGTATCTCTTTTATGTTTGGATAGAGTGAATTAGAAGGTAGAAGAAATAGAAAGTCTTGTTAGTGAATTGTGATGCATACAAGTGTACATTGGAATGAATCAGGTCCACGCGGCTTCGTTGATACACGATGACCTCCCTTGTATGGACGACGATCCTGTGCGCAGAGGAAAGCCATCAAACCACACTGTGTACGGCTCAGACATGGCTATTCTGGCTGGAGATGCCCTCTTCCCACTCGGCTTCCAGCACATTGTGTCCCATTCGCCTCCAGAACTTGTTCCCAGAGGCATCATGCTGAGGGTCATCGCTGAGATAGCCCGCACCGTGGGGTCCACGGGAATGGCTGCAGGGCAGTACGTGGATCTTGAAGGAGGCCCCTTTCCTGCTTCGTATGTGCAGGAGAAGAAATTCGGAGCGATGGGGGAATGCTCTGCAGTGTGTGGTGGCCTGTTGGGCGGTGCGAGTGAGGATGAGTTGCTTAGTTTGAGGAGGTACGGGAGAGCCGTGGGGATGCTGTATCAGGTGGTGGATGACATTGAAGCAGATAAGGCATTGGAAATGGCGGAGGATCTCAAGTGGAAAGCCAAGGAGGAGCTCAAAGTGTTTGACAAGTATGGAGACTCTGTTCTGCCACTCTACAAATTCGTTGACTACGCTGCTCATCGACATTTTCTTCTTCCTCTCTAATTTATCTTTTGGGCCTAACTATCTCTCTAACTACTATTGGGCCTTTCATCCTTTTTTCTTATTTCCTTCTTGCCCTTTCACATTTATTTATAACCATCGTCATTTTTTTTTTTTTCGACGACAAGGATGATATAAATTATGGAGGATACAAAGAGTCACTCGCTTTCTCTCTTGCTGAACGAACAAGAAAGTTTGCTTTATGATTCAACTATCTAGGAACAACAGATATGGAGAAACTAGAAAACACCGAACGTAACCTGCAAAAATCTTCTTGATAGGACAAAAAAGCTAGCCACTCTTCTGGGTAGTTGAAAATCTTTAGTACCGTCTCACAATCCGTCAGGACTTCCACCTCCATAATATTTTCCGTCGCTATAGAATCCATCGCCCAAAGAATTGCTTCCACCTCTAAATGTAGGGCCGACAGACGTCAAACCATCGTTATTTTGAATTTATATCTACGAGCTTCTCAAAATTCATATATATTACGAATTAAGTTATACAACTATTGTGCATTTTATTACCTAATAACAGCTATATGACTAATTAATAATAATAATAATATACGTTTCTTTTGTTATTTTTATGTATAAACGATATATAATTACTAGAATTAGTTGTGTTATAATTCAAAGAAATAGAGGATAATATTAATAATATTTTTTTTAAACAATCTGTATACTATGAATTTATCTAGTTTTGACCAAAAATACTTTATATATGTTACAACATACTATTTGAATCATATATAGATGGTTTGAATAAGCATATATGTAAAGAAGAAGATTAAAAAGTGATATAATTATAGAGGACATGGCATCATCTCCTCAAAGATAATGTAATAAAGACCAAAGCCAAAGTCTTAAGTTCTTTTCATGATCAGTTTCGGTGGCCTTCTTATCCAATTAATTAATGTATAAGAAGATATCATCTACATCCATCTTTTTATTGTTTACACTTTCTCCATGTTTATTGTGTTATTATCAAACATCATATAAAGTCTTTTTCATTTGGATTATGTTTACACTTTTCTACAAATGAAACGTGTTTATTCGACTTAATGAACTCATTATATCTGCGAGTTTCTTACTTACTTTTTCAATTACTCAGTTTGCTTTTTTGTTATTTCTCAACTTATTTACCTAATCAATTCGTAATCCGAAATATAAATTATCATATTAAGACACTTGGCGTTAATTACTGAATTATAAGGTTTTTAAAAGTGGGATATTTATGATGCGAACTAGCTACATAATAAACCTGCCTCGTATATAATAGTTGTCACCAGAATGAATAAATAGGTGTTGTGATGAATTTGTCGGTTTTCATGAACAAGATCCTTGAGGGACGGTGTGTGATTAGGGTTTTTTGTATAAGATGGAAATAATAAAATGGGGATAATATATAAAATGAAAGTGATCATCTGTGTATAATAATAAAAAAAATATTGGTAATTGAACAATATATGAACAAAAAAAAAAGCAGATGCATGGATTCGGACATATATTAATCCACCATTATCATAAATTTTTTAATTTATTTTATTATTAAAAATTTTAAAAACTCTTAAAAAATCATATCTGCCGCTTTTTTACTCTTTTGGTCAACTCCCATTTATTTATTCACTCCTTATATTGCATTGCATTACCAAGAAATTTGCTTACAATAAAGAGTCTTATTAAGATATAGAAGAAAGCAGCCATGCATTGAGCACATGGTATCCCATTATATGTATGAAATTAGTTTAATCATAATTTTTATTTTATATATATTTTTGGTTGGTTGACAACATGTTAATGGTAATATATAAGTATAACTTTGACTACATTCGTGAATCCAACAAATATGCATAGGTATTAACTATTTGGGGGTAAAAAAGAACAAACAAAAACAAAACTAATCATTACTCTAATCATAAAACAAAACAGAGTGCTCTTCTATTTCTATCTGTGGGATTTTTCTTTTCTTTCTCCTTAATTAATTACTTAATGAGAATGCAATGAAGTGGAAGGATTACTATCGCCACGGCGGCATGAGTCATCAGCCTATAGTTGCCACCACAACGTCGTCGTTTTGAAAATATTTGAATATATAAATCAAATCATAATTACGCTCTTCAATTTCTTCAACATTCATCTTCCCCAGGTGATGGAGGACAAGGAGAGTAGAGGTATTGCCACCGACCGTCGTCACCGCATGAAAATGGAGGTTTATGATGATGTTCTCCGCCGTCTCCGTGAATC
The DNA here is from genome assembly GCA_023374145.1 of Lepidium sativum. Lineage (NCBI taxonomy): Eukaryota > Viridiplantae > Streptophyta > Magnoliopsida > Brassicales > Brassicaceae > Lepidium > Lepidium sativum. The sequence continues at coordinate 25,130 of JAKUCM010005629.1, forward strand.
TTCCACATTAGACACCCAACGCCCTGCTTTCCAACAAGACCTCTGGAACCACTTCAACCGCCTCCCTGCCAGGTACGCTTTGGATGTTAATGTTGAGAGGCCAGAAGACGTCTTGATGCACCACACTATGCTGCTTTCTGCTTATCATCCTCACTATCGCCCTCTTATCCATGTTCGTTTAGTCCAGGTCCCTTTACTTCCATTGCCTCCTTTTCTTTTCCTCTCCTCTCTTCTTTACAAGCCTACCACCATTCTTACAATTTCTTTGCTCACTCATCTCTTCTTAAGGTTCAACCTCCTCGGATCTCACCTCACTCGGACTCTATTGCTCATGAACCTCATCAAACACTCTCTTCCACTCAAAGGTTTGCTTCCCAAACTCTTTCAATTCCTCACCATTTTAACATTCCATTATATTCATCTTCCACTTCCCAGCATTCATCCCCCGCCTGCATTTGGTTCATCACCCAATCTTGAAGCACTTGCCCTTGCAGCAAGTATCTCCCTAGACGACGACGGAGACAACTCTGTTCATAACAATTCTCTCTATTCACGGTACTTACTTTCACTTACAACATGGGGATTCGCTATTTATGTTTATGTTTTTCCTCTCTTTCTGGCAGCAAATATTGAATTCTTCACCCTCTTGGTTCAAATGCAGGCCCTTGCATGAGATTACTTTTGCCACACAAGACAAGCCTAAACTCCTTTTTCAGGTATTATATAATTGCTTCTCGCTTCCAAGAAATGGGTTTAGCATTTTGTTCATTTCACATGGGTCACAACAACTAATGATATTTAATCTAAATTGCAAAAAGTATGAACATGTCTCGCTTCTTCCATTATTCAGCATAATAAGATTCACGAAAACTTCGTTATACTTGATTTCATGTTTTATGATCCCTAGTCTCTACTTAATTCATTTTATATGCATATGCAAGTCTTTTGTCTATGTCACACGTGCGTCTGAAAAAGTATGTATGAGACTCATGTCATCAATTACAAAATTTAGATATTAAGATGATGTGTTTTGAAGTATATGAAGGTCGTTGTTTGATGAATAACTAAGCCAGTGCAAATGATGCAGTTAACGGCCTTGCTTGCTGAACTTGGACTGAACATCCAAGAGGCGCATGCCTTCTCTACAACTGATGGCTATTCACTCGATGTTTTTGTTGTTGATGGTTGGCCATACGAGGTACTTCTTTTCTTTTCTCGTTTTGTGTTTTCCTTATCCTTGTACAATGTTCTTTATATATGTTCTTAGAACACAAGTGTGTTGGTATGTGGCTGTTATTCGTTCCTTTTCTAGATGTCCTTTTATATATAGATTCCTGTGCTGTATTTTATAAACTCTCTAGTGATCCAATAGATGAAACGCAATTATTTTGACACTAGAAAGGTTCCGGACTATAATTGTGGCCGGCATGCTATCTTTTCAATCATCCAGGAAACAGACAGACTCAGATTATCATTGGAGAAAGAAGCAGCAAAAATCGAGGTACTTGCATTTGCTTCTGCAGGAAATGGAGTTGGATGCTTTATATGAAGTCGTACAGTTTTCCATAGTGAATCTATGTGTTGTTGTAAGTTATTTCTATAATTCTTTCATTAAACTCAGTTGCAGAACCAAAGCTGGCCTATGCAACCATCCTTCTCTCCTCGAAAAGAAAATGAGCAGACAGTTGCCAGAACTCATGTTTCAATACCCAATGATGGAACTGATGTTTGGGAAATCAACCTTGAATACTTAAAATTTGGGCATAAAATAGCATCTGGTTCTTATGGAGATCTGTAAGTTCGCTATATCTATCAAACGAACGTCATATTAAAGGTGCTCAGAGGTTAATCTCTCCCTCCTTCCTACCTCTTGTTTTATTCAGGTATAAAGGAACATACTGTAGCCAGGAAGTTGCTATCAAAGTCCTCAAGCCAGAGCGTCTAGATTCGGAGCTAGAGAAAGAGTTTGCCCAAGAAGTCTTCATTATGAGGTTTGTGTGCCTTTTTGTCTGTTCTCTTTCGATCTTATGTGCAAATAAAAAGGTAGCAACCCAGGTTCGTAGAGTATCATTCAGAATCTACTTCCGTTTTCAGGAAAGTTCGACACAGAAACGTTGTTCAGTTCATTGGTGCTTGCACCAAGCCTCCACATCTGTGTATCGTTACAGGTATGTTAGAGTGACCATATTTATGCATATGAGTCTGTTTGATATCACGATCTACACTTACCATTTTCTTTCTCGTTCCACTCCTTTCTTTCTTTCTTTCTTTCTTTCATATTTGAAAGAATACATGCCCGGTGGAAGTGTATACGATTATCTACACAAGCAAAAGGGTGTCTTTAAGCTTCCAGCTTTGTTTAAAGTTGCTATAGATATTTGCAAAGGAATGAGCTACTTGCATCAAAATAACATAATTCACAGAGACTTGAAGGCTGCCAACCTTTTAATGGACGAGAATGAGGTAATATTCCTATGCACACCATGTATGCCAAGAAATTTCTAGTGGGACTGTACTCTTCTTCTTTTTTCTCTTTAGACGAAACACTGCTCCATGTTAAGGGTCAAATAACATGTCGTGCTGCATCACATATGCCATCTACAGGCTGATTTCCATCATACTAGTTTCATTGACTTGGTGTGCATTACGTAGTTACTACTTGCTCCTGTTGATAGCAACTCAGAAGCGGAATCATATTCATGTCTCGATTTATGATTGCAGGTGGTTAAGGTTGCAGACTTTGGGGTGGCCAGAGTAAAAGCACAAACTGGAGTCATGACAGCTGAAACTGGAACATATCGGTGGATGGCTCCGGAGGTATGTTTGTAAGAGATCCTTACATGCGTTTTATAGCTTAGTATGTCTTTTACTATAAGCATCAAGAGATATCTCTGATCGATGTCTTACTCTAGCTTTTGCCTCATGGTCCACTTTATACATATAAACACACTCAGAATCAAATTGATTTACCTATTGGCGTTGATTAGATGTGACTACAGTATCTCATTCTGACACAATGTTTTGGTGCAATTTAGGTGATAGAGCACAAGCCATATGATCATAAGGCTGATGTCTTCAGCTACGGGATTGTGCTATGGGAGTTGTTGACTGGGAAGGTACTTGCGTGACTCTTGTCTGTAAAAATGAATACATAAACGAGGTGATAATGTCTTTAAACTCATGGGTTGGTGTGATGACAGCTTCCATATGAATACATGACGCCATTGCAGGCAGCAGTAGGCGTGGTCCAAAAGGTAATTATAGTATTGGTGGTGTAGAATGCATAGATTTGTGGTTGTATAAACGCTGGACATCTTAGAAGAAGTATTATGAATGGCAGGGATTACGGCCTACGATCTCAAAGAACACGCATCCAAAACTGGCAGAACTATTGGAGAGACTGTGGGAACAGGATCCGACGCAGAGACCAGACTTCTCAGAGATAATAAAGCAGCTGGAGGAGATAGCCAAGGAAGTAAGTAAAAGAGGAATGATGAGTTTAGTTTTGTGTAAATAGAAAGAGGAAAGAGTATTGAGTGAGTGTGAATGTGTGTGTAGGCAGGAGAAGAAGGGGAGGAGAAGAAAAAATCGTCATCAGGACTAGGAAGTGGTATCTTCGCAGCTCTGAGAAGAAGCACCACCACACATCATCATTGATCCAAAGAAGACTTGTATAGCAAATTTCGGATCATCATTGAGCTGCTGTGTTCTTACCCTAATCAATTGATAGATTTTATAATCCTTGATTTCCTTTTGTAAAAGTTCTCATTCAACACTATCACTTAACTAGACATAACATAAAGCCTTGATTGGTAAGGCTTCACTAGCACTAAATATGCTTGAAACCAGCCAAAATACATACTGAGCAATTCGATCCATTACAAAAGAAGCTAAATACAAATACTTGTTGGGTTTGGGTACTTGTGTTCATCTTCTGCTATACTCCATCTGTTTTGACTCATTAGGATCAAGTAGTCTTTTTTACCTAATAACTCGAGACGATGAGTCAACCTCCGGCGAAAAGGCGGAGGGCCGATCATTCCATCGTGAATGTTTGGGAAAGGGAGCTTGGTCTCTTACCCAATCGCACTTTCTCCTACCGTTTTTTAGCCTCCGAGGTCTCTCTCTCCGCTTGCTATTATTTTTTCTAGGGTTTCTCTGATTTAATGTTGAATCTGTTTCTATATTGCTCTCAATCAAATTATTCTATTGATACTGCTATTCTCGTCTCACTCGATACATTTGGGTATTCTCAATGTTATAGGTTAACTTTATCTTTCTCTCTATTTCCTTTCATAATGTGTTTCAATTCCAAGTGTTTTCTTGTTGCAAAGTTGTCCACTGTCTACTGTTTCTTAATGTCTTCTATTGACGGGAAACCATCCATGTTGATGATCGTATTACCAGGATCTAGTAGGCCGTCTGGGACTTCACAGGAAGCTCATAAAGCATAAGGGTTGTGTCAACACTGTTAGTTTCAATGCTGCTGGAGATCTCTTGCTTTCAGGTTCTGATGACAGACAAGTTATCCTTTGGGATTGGGAGACTGCTACTCCCAAACTTTCTTTCGATTCCGGCCACTGCAGCAATATATTCCATGCCAAATTTCGTCGTAAATGAAAGACGTTTTACCAACTCCTTTACGACATAATTGTATTTCGTCGTAAATTGACAACAAAAAATTTCATTGTAAAGTCGTTGGCCCTTTACGACGAATTGACAACATCTTACCATGTACAAACCATTTTGTTGTAAAATATTCCCCAGCTTGCAACATATTTACGACGATTGTTGTTTAGAACAACTTAAAAACAAATTTGGAAATTCGGTAAACACATTTTTCGTGATACATAATTGGTTATAAAAAAATCAACATACGTAAAAACTTATTAAAATATTAGACTTCGTTGTAAGAACATCTCAAATTTGCAAGTCTTTTAGGACGATAATCCATTACAACGATCTAAAGACAAAATTTAAAATTAGATATTTTAGTTTAGTTACATACGTTGTAAATTACTCGTATTTGGTTTCAAGTTGTAAAATCATTGTTAAATTTTTGCCTATATAAGGAGGAGGTCCCCCTCTTCATAATTCATAAAACAACACACACAAAAAAACTTCTTTGAGAGAAAAACATTGGGGAGAAGAATAAAAACATTTTTGAGAAAGAAAAAAACGGTTTTGGAAAAAAACCAAAAAAGTCTTTTGGTGGTGATATATAGAAGCAACTGAAGTGGATGTATATGCATTGAGATGCCACTAGAAATGTGACGAGGTAGAAATATTCATGCACCAAGAAAGTCAAACTGAAATCACGCTTGAATCGGGTAAGATGTTTTGTCCTTGTCGGAAATGCAAAAATACGAAATTTTCCTGAGTAGAAACTGTTTCGAATCATCTATTAAATAGGAGTTTTACACCACATTATTACATTTGGTTTCACCATGGGGAAGGTAATAGTGGTGGTGGAAATGATGAAGCAAGTAGTAGTAATTATAATAATGTTGAAGTTAATATAGGTGAATCGAGTAATTTGCATGATGTTGGTTATCAGAATGAGATTCATGGGGTTGTAGTGCATGATATGATGCATGAGATGATCACAGATGCATTTCAGGAAACTAATATTAAACCTGTAGTTTCTGAGGCACCTAATTTAGATGCAAATAGGTTTTATGACATGTTAGATGTTGCAAACCAGCCTCTCTACGAGGGATGTAGAGAGGGTCTATCTAAATTATCATTGACTGCTAGGATGATGAACATAAAAACAGAATGTAATTCATCTCAGTCATGCATGAATATGTGGACTGAATTGCTCAAAGAGTATTTGCCGGAAGACAATGTGTGTGTTAAATCTCTCTCTCTCTCTC
>JAKUCM010005630.1:0-30671 GCA_023374145.1 Lepidium sativum
GTAATGGTAGTCAAAATCCTTATATTTCAATTTATTTTCCAATTAGTCGCTTGCTTCTAAGTCTCCTGGCAAAGATAGATCACCTTGAATCTCTATATGGGGGCTTAATCAGATAGTGATCTTCTAAACTCCTATCAGCTAAGACTATAAGTAAGGTTCTCAATGATTTCAAGAAGCTTTAGTTTCTTAGGAATTCTGAAACTAAATAAGAAGCTTTTGTTGTCATGATATCAGCCAATTAGTTGTATTTGAGCCGCATCATTTGATTTCTTAATCAAGGATTGATTATATATGGCATGTTGATTGGCAATCGCTATAGAGAAATCTACGGTAATCCCATATATGACATTTTTGAAGACGATGAGACATACAAAGATATCTACGTTGATCCGATATATGACATTTATTAAGGAGATGTCCAAGTTGTTGATCACATCGATTTTGTGTTCAAAGAGGATTCTTTTGAGAACCAAATCCATGCAAATTTTGTGCAGATTTGGGTTCATGCAGAAATCTAGCATAGAGCCTCGAAGAAGACTGAACCCAAACCTGTAAGAAGTAGTTATGAAAGAAATACTTAAACTGCTTGATGTTGCATCTAGAAGTGATAACTTTCCTCTGCCTTTTATTGTTCAGATACTTGAAAGATTAGCTAATCACCCCTATTACTGCTTCTTCGATGGGTATAGTTAATCCTTTCAAATCACTATCCACCCAACTGACCAGGAGAAAACCACAATCATTTGACGATATGGCATTTTTCATATACGTTATTGTCTTTTGGTCTCTGTAATGCACATGTATTTTAACATTGTAGGATTTAAATATTATAGAATTTAATTGAGGAGATGGTGAATGTATTGATGGACAATCTATTTGTCTATGGTTCTTCCTTCTCCTCTTGGTTGTCAAATTTGTGCATGGTGCTTTCTAGGTGTGAGGAGACCAATCTTGTGCTGAACATGGAGAAGTCCCATTTCATGGTAAAAGATGGTATTGTGTTGGGTCATAAGATATCAGAGAAAGGGGTTAAGTTTAAACAAGCCAACATCAAGGTTATGATGGAACTAAAGCCTCTAAAATGATCAAGGACATTATAAGCTTTCTTGGACATGTTGGGTTTAATAGAAGTTTCATCAAGGACTTCTCCAAGATTGCTAGGCCACTCATGCGTCTCTTATGCAAGGATGATGAGTTAGATTTCGATTATGAGTACTTGGAAGTCTTCCACCTGATCAAGGAGACTCTTATTTCAGCACTGGTTGTCCAAGCTCCAAAAATTGGGACTATCCATTCGAGATTATGTGTGATGCATCTGATTTTGCAGTTAAAGTAGTCCTTGGGAAATAATGTATAAGAAGCTTCGTGTTATATACTATGTAAGCAAAATTCCAGATGAAGCTCAAGGGAAATATGCTACAATAGAGAAAGAGTTATTGGTTTTTGTGTTTGGATTTAAGAAGTTTAAAAGCTACCTTGTGGGTTCCAAAGTCATAATCTACAATAATCATGCTGCATTGAGGCACACTTATGCCAAGAAAAGCACCAAACTAGGGTTATTGGGGTGTATTCTTTTGCTTCAAGAATTTGACATGAAGATTATAGCCTATAAGGGAAATGAAAATGGAGTAGCTAACCATTTTTTTCAAATGATGAGGATAAAGGATTCAATACCCATTGATGATTTTATGCCAAAAGAACAGCTCTCGGCCTCAATTATAGTTGTAGGAGGTTACAAAATCAAGGGGAGACTTGCTAGAGTCATGGCCTTGAAAGATGAGAAATTATCTTGGTATGTTGACTTGGTGCACTATTTGGTTATAGGGGAAGTTCCAAAGAGCTTGGATTCCTATAAGAGGAAGAAATTATCCGAAGACATGAACCACTACATTTGAGATGAACCTTATCTCTACATGAAGGGGTCTGGTGAGTTATTCAGGAGATGCGTTGATCAGTACAAGGATTTTTAGGTTATTGGGTCTGCTTATGGTGTCCACTTTGCCACATCCAAGACGGTTAATAAAGTAGTACAAGCTGGTTATGGTGGCTCACTATCTTCAAGGATACTCATGAGTTTTTCTCCAACTGTGATCCATGCCAACGAATGGGAAACATCAACAAATGCAATGAGATACCTCAAAATCCTAATTTCATGGGACATTACAATCCTCCTTCACATGGAAACAATTATATACTTGTAGTTTTTGACTATGCCTCCAAATGGGTTGAGGCAATTGCTTGTCCAACCAATGACGATAAGGTATTCTTGAAGATGTTTAAGAGTGTTATTTTTCCAGATTTGGAGTGCCAAGAGTTGTGATAAATGATGGAGGTTCCCACTTTATCAACAAGTTTTTTGAGAACTTATTGAAGAAGCATAGGGTCAAACACAAGGTATCAACTCCTTATCATCCTGAGACCAGCGTACAAGTGGAGTTTTCTAACAAACAAATCAAAGCCATTTTAACTAGGGTTGTGCTAGTTTTAAAATGTGATTGGGCTATCAAATTAGATGACACTTTATGTGTATATAGGACTGCTTTTAGAACACCAATTTGGAGGACCCTATTTCAGTTTCTCTATGGGAAAGCATGTCACTTGCCGATACATATCGAGTATAAGCCCATCTGGGAAACAAGGCTGTTGAATTTTGACTTGAAAACAGCTCATGATAAAAGGACGTCCATGACAAGAGGATTACTCCGAAGAAGATCACAACTAGTGATTAAGTCCTCTTATTTAACTCCATGCTAAAACTCTTTCTTGGAAAACTCAAGTCAAGGTGGTCTAGTCAATTCAAGGTTAAAACATTCTACCATATGGAGCCATAACTTTGTTTAATAAGGATGAAGAAGACATATTCTAAATGGACAAAGGGTAAAACCTTACATGGTTAATGAGACCAGTCCCGAGAGGAACTCTATTCTTCTCAATGAACCATCCCACCTCTTATTGGATTGAAAAGTCAAAATTAGTAACTATAATCAAACTCACATAGGAGGATAATATAGCACCCTAACTGAACATGTCTATGTCCGGATTCGATTCAGTTTGATCGTGGGAAGACCAAACACATAGACAATTAAGGTTCATTTATTTACTTAGTCCGTTTTTTATTTATGACAGTTTGATAAGCCCAAAAATATGCATAAACTAATCAAATGGGTTTCTAGTACAACCAAGTTTGCAAGAATGATAAATAAATGTATCTAGACCCAATTTATCCCAGTCTTATTCCATTCTTCCTCCCTTTTGCCTTGATCTCGCTCATACTTAGCCACTTTCATAGTCATTGGGTAAATCATCACCTACAATCACGCAGATTGGGTAATCAAACGAATTGCTTAGTGAGTCAGTCATCCCATCCCACTAGGCCAAACCAGAAACGCATCAAACAATAAAGAAATCAAGTCAGAGAACAAGTAGTATTCATGCACAAAGTTCAATCAATATGCTGCCTTGGTCTCTCGGATTCACCCGAATCAACACAAGCAACAATTATGAACAAAATACGGTAATCAGACGGTCAAAGTATACATACAAGCAAGCAATCCTAAGCCGTCTAAGACATAATCCCACTATTGCCCGAAACACACCCAGATCAACCACAATAGTCCCGCAAACTCACCTTTGCCTTAGTTTTTCTGACACCTCTTGACGTGAATTCAGTCTGGTTATACCGATCTTGTCTCGAACACTCTTGATTCGTCCCTTCTCTTTCTCAAAATCGATCGATATAGCCTTAGATAACTTTGCAAAGCTTCCTCGTGTTTTACTTAGAGATTTTTGTGAAAATATGGCAGCAGCGGCATTTAACTTATATTTATAGGGTTTTGGGTGAGAAACCCTAACCCTAATTTTTCCTGGATGAGCCGGATTCAAGGACATCTAAGGTGGACCAAGTCCCACCCGTGGGACACTCACTCCCTGAACCGACCCTAACCTCCCCGTTCACTTCCCGCTCCATCAGTTCGGACACTGTCACCCGGGTTCCTTCTGGAATCCTTCAGTGTTGATCATCCATGGGTGCACAAAACAATGTGTTGCCCCTGAATCAAACAATACATGGGTTGCCACACCACTTATGCTCACAGTTCCCACACATTCGTCTAGAACGCTAAGGACCCTAAAACACGCAACAGACAAGCAAGTTCACCAAGAAAATGCTAAGGTAAAAAGTGAGAAGACTAACTGGTGATTGGGCGTGTAGTATTCTTATCGGATGGATCTATAACCATCGAAAAAGCCCTCGGCATCAATGCTTGCCTCTTAGGTGGCGGTGGCAGTAGCGGTAGTGTGATAACATCGTTTTTACTATCAAATAAACCTACTATTATGTAATCAATGCAGTACAGTAAGGTATCAATCCAACTCGGCAAGCAACTATTCAATCAGAATGCAATCTACTCAACCTAATCCAAGCCAGAATGATTATGGTGAAAGTTATGGTGCAAATTAAACTAGGTGAAAACAGGGAATTAAAACAGAGCACTAAAACAGAACGTAAAAACAGAGTAAAAACAGAGTGCAAAAACAGAGCAAAAACAAAGCAAACAAAACAGAGTATTGTACAAAAACAAAACAGCCCTAAAAACAGAGTTTTAGGTGAAAAAACAAAGCAAAAAAGGCACGAAAATTCATAGATAAAAAGGGATTCTTGAGGTTAGAGATCAATGATCAAAGCATTCCTAGGGGTTCCAGACTTGTTTATCAACCTATTTAGATGATCTCTAAGCAAGGAATCACATCAATCACATTCATTCTCATGCAATGGGACCTCTCTTAAACCCAAACCAGACTTGATTCTCACCAACGATTAGAGGCTTAAGAGGCACTAAACACAGACCTAACAGAGCCTAATAACACCCTAGACAGTCAATCTCTTGAGCTATGAGAAGTTATCTCAACCTAAGTCCGTTCAAGCATTATCACAACCCCTTTTGGGTGGGAAACACCAAACCATCAGATTTCAATTGATAAAAGAGAAATAGGCATTAAGGACACTTAAATTGAAGAGATCTAAGCCTAATCAACCCTAAACAAGTCTAGAATTCCCTAAATCTACCCTAATCTCACCATCCTCAAGAACCCTAATTGATCTACTCAAAACTCATCATGAAGAACATAAACCCAGAATCATAAACCATTAACATCATCAGAAAGATCAAGAAGAGATTAACAACAATGATTAAAGACAGAAAATCAAATAACCAAAAGATCAACAAGGATGTAAGATTCAAGGAAAAGAAAATTACAAGAGAAAAGTAGAAAAGTCTTTTTTTTGCTTAAAAAGAGGCTAAAACATTCTAGGGTTTGCTTAATTACATAAATGGGGTATTTATAGGCTCTTTTACAAAAAGCTCTAAAAAGTCAACTATGGAAAAAAGTCAACGTTTTATGGGGTGAAAAATTGCTCGACCAAGTGATAGTCGAGCGTTTTGGTCGAGCGTCAGTGAGGTATACCAAATCTTGTAGCTCACGTCATGATGTTTAATTCTAGGCCGATCAATTCACTCATGGGTCTTCTTGTAGTCCAAAATACTCCATAATAGGCTCTTAAAGTACCTTAAATCCACCATTATTCAATGTATGCAATGCCCAATACCAAATACACATAATAGACCTAAAACAACCTAAAACAATGATAATACTGCAAGTATGAATGCTCCTTGATTGGATTTGCGGTATAGTCTTGACTCACTTCCTTTCCCCTAATAACTTAGCTTCTCCGAGTCCGCTTTCCAACTTTTCTGCCGTTTGGCAACTGAATTGTAGTTTCAAATTTAGCAAACGTTCTGGAGCTCAATCTATAGTCCGCACATGAAGCAACGAACCTGTACTTTCTCATCGTCCAACTCATGACCCGCATATCGCATAAGGTTTTTAAACTTAGTCTCATACTCCCTTACGGACATAGATCCTTGAAAAAGATCTGGAAAGGCTCCCTCTAGCCGATCGATCACTTCCGGTGGGAAGTACTTTACCTGAAACTCCTTACCAAAGGTTTCCCAACTACAGTTTGGGTTATCCATTCGACCTGACACTCCTTGCCACCAATTATGCACATCCCCTTCCAAGTAGTGAACCGCAATATCACGCTTAAACTCTTCTAGGCAACAGATATAATTAAAGTTCCTCTCAAGTCTACTCCGCCACTCATCTGCCTCGATTTGCTTGGCACCTCCAGAAAAGAACTTAGTGGCCAACTTTTGCATATGATCCATCATCTTCATGTACGATGGAGTAACCATAAATTGTGCTTCTTCAACCACATTCTCCACCGGTACCAGAATCACCCGCAGTGGCACTACTGCAATAGGTACTTCAGCAGACAGTCTCTTCAAGACTTGGGTCAACAAGGCAAACACTTTGCTTATCCCAATTGAATTTTCTGTACCATCACTCGCATTGGGAGGCTGCTGGGAACCAGACACCCTTGGCCCACTTCTATCATCGCTTTTATTATCCACACTTTGGACATCCTCTTCCTCGGACCTTCTCGCCATAGCTCGGGAAGTGGCCTTATTACCTACATTGTGCCTTCATGTTCAGTTACTCTTAGCCATATATAGTGACTAGATTCACTAAGTTAGTCCATCTTACCAACTTAGTTCAATTCATACCCAAAATACTACATATCAGTCTTATCGCGAGACCTTGGCGTGGGGAGGATGCATTACCAATCATCTAACCCATTTGTGCAATACCCGACTATCTTAGTAACTATAATCAAACTCACATAAGAGGATAATATAGCATTCTAACTCAAGATGCCTATGTCAAGATTCGATTCAGTTTGGTAGTGGGCAGACCAAACACTTAGCTAATTTAGGTTCCTTTCTTTACTTAGTCTGTTTTTGATTTATGACAGTTTGATAAGCCCAAAAGTATGCATAAACTAATCAAATGGGGTTCTAGTACAACAAAGTTTGCATCCTTCCTCCGTTTCGCCTTGATCTCGCTCCTACTTAGCCACTTTCACGGTCATTGGGTAAATCATCACCTACAATCATGCAAATTGGGTAAGCAAACGAATTGCTTAGTGAGTCGGTCATCCCGTCCCACTAGGCCAAATCAGAAACGCATCAAACAATAAAGCGATCAAATCAGAGAACAAGCAGTAATCATGCATAGAGTTCGATCATATCTGCTGCCTTGGTCACTCGGATTCACCCGAATCAACACAAACAACAATCATGAACGAAATACGGTAATCACTCAGTCAGAATATACAGACAAGCAAGCAATCCTACCCCGTCTAAGACTTAATCCCACTATTGCCCGAAATGCACCCAAATCAACCACAACGGTCCCAAAAACTCACATTTGCCTTAGCTTTTCAGACAACTCTTGACGCGAATTCAGTCTGGTTATTCCGATCTTGTCTCGAACAATCTTGATTTGTCCCTTCTCTTGCTCAAAATTTATCAAAATAGTCTTAGAGAACTTCGCAAAGCTTTCTCGTGTTCTACTTTGAGATTTTTGTGAAAATAGGACAGTGGCAGCTTTTAACTTATATTTATAGGGTTTTGGGTGGGAAACCCTAAGCCTAATTTATCCTGGATGGGCCGGATTCAAGCCCACCTAAGTTGGACAAGTCGCACCCACGGGACACTCACTCCCTGAACCGACACTGACCGCCCCGATCACTTCCCATTCATCAGTTCGGACACTATCACTCTCTATCCAAACACTATCACTCCCTGTCTGAATTTCATGGACCGTATTTGTCCGAATTTCACCGTCTTGTCCGAATTTCCCCCATTTCAACCTGATTTTCTCGACCCAATTTTTACTTCCCTCGGACCCATCCGTAATCACCCGAAGAATCTGCGGGACACGAGCGTTACAGAGAACCCATAATATTCGTGTACATAATTTTATCTTTAGACCTTTTCAACTTTGCATTGTTTCTTTTGGTTGTTTATTTTTGTTTTCAGGTTAAGAGAATTTTGGTGAGGTCAAGTACATGTTGAAGGCAGCAATTAGAGAAAGTTTTACCCCAACTAGCCAGAAATGGTTGAGCTCAACCACTATACTCGAGTAAAGGTTTTGGCACCAAAGTCTTCATATGATTGTATCCTTTCTTTTAAGCTTTGGCCGAGTGAAAGACAAGATTCGCAGGCATTTGACCAAGCTTCACGTGAATTAAAGGAGTGGGGGACAAACTCTTACATGCTGACTCATTTACCTCCACTTTCACCTTTTACCTTCACTTTTACCCCACCTTTATATCCACATGCATTTATCCTTGCATCCTTTCACATGCATTTATCTTTATTCTTCATTTACTCTCTAAAACTAACGCCACCCACACACCTCATAGCAAACACCACTTCACTCACTTCTATCTTGCATTCTCTTAATTGCTTATTTTTATTGCAGAAGTTGTCCAGCATGAGCAAGTTAAGAAGCTATTTTGAGTTCATCAAAGCTTGCTTAGGCGAGTTCTTGCAGCTGAAGCACCATAGTGGAGCATTCTACGGTGGACTTCAATTTTCGGGGTGTGAAACAATGAGTTTGTGACGCAAATATTGCACTTATGATGTCTAGCCACTCAAACAACCCTTCCAAGAGGTCCAGCTCTATCTCTTTTGCTGAATCAATTGAGAAGAGCTTTCGAAGACAACGAAAAGGCCTTGGAATCACCATTAATGAAAGGCTGCCTAATCAGATAAGGGATGAGGAAGCACAAAGTCGTTATGAAGAACTAAGATCCGAGAAAGCCAGTTGGAACAGACCAGTAGTCTCACCGGATGAGGTTGGTTCCGAGGCTGAGGATGAATCACCGGATGAGGCTGAGCATATGGAAGAAGGTGAAGTTGCTAAGGAATTGAAAGGGTTGACAAAGGTTTATGCTGAAGACCTGTGGGTATGGATAATGTTTTTTGGGTGCAGATTAGATGATGAAGAGGTTGTGGAGCTTATGCATGCTGGGGAAGGCCAAGCCGAAAAGAGTCCTTGATGCCTTACGTGCAATGACGTTTTCTGGAATGTGCTATACTCGTATAGAGACCATGGAGAAGCTTGGAATTTGTTGAGACCTTGATCTCTTATTCGAGTATTGTGGCCTCATGAATGTGCTAAAAATCCATGTATCTTGTGTCCAACGTTTACAAGTACGAGACTCTGCAATTCCTTGCCTCTTTACAGCTGTGTTTATATAATCAAGGTATTATGAGTTTAATGGAGAAAGAAGGTGGTAAATACATAACCTTCTTTATAACGCGTATACAATACAAATACACCTTAAAGCAAATTCAGAGGCTGTTTAGATTTCCAGAGGGGCCAAATGAGGACCCAGACTTTGACAAGGAAGAGCTCTTAGACTTCTGGTGAGAGATTCCAATCCTGGGACATTAAGTATGAACATGAAACAGCTTATTCCTCCCCAATCTTTGAAAAAGAATAAATTCACGATGTGTTGAAGTTAATTTTGGAAGGAAAAGAGAAGTTTGACAAGAGTTTAAGCAGGATTTATACCGATGTGTTTGTCTGGGAACAAAACTCAAAGGATATGACCACTCACGAAAAGAGTATGAATGAGAGTATATTGATGGATAGTCATGAATGTAGTTCTATAATCACTCCATACACGCCAACAAGTATCAAAGATCCGAGTAGTTTTACTTTGCCATGTGCCGTTGAGAAGAACGACCACAAATACTTGATTAGGACAACGTTGAGAAGTCGGTGGACTCTTAGGAGGAAGTTAAAGGCGAAACCAAACTCATGGATATGGAGACAATTTCAAACACTTGTGAAGAGCCCAACAGAGTTGGTAAGAACATAATCGATGATTACCTTTTGAGTGAGCTCACGATAACAAAGTAGGATCTTAAGTAATTACCACAAGGGCTAAATATCTACTTGTAGGATGAATTCCTACAAGAAGTTAAAGCAACAATGAAAGAAATTGAACCACTTCTTGGTTGCAAGGTTGATGAGAATCTTGTGATAAGGTATGAAAATCCTTGTAAAGATGTTGTGGTTGTTGAATGCGTGGGAAAAAATGAAAAACTCAATCATCGTGAATGAACTCTCAACTAAGAAACACATGCATGTCCAATACATATTCAAGCTAGAGAAATAGGTTGATAAACTTGTAGGGAAACTCGATAATCTAATTGAAAAGGCCTACAAGGAAGGTGATGAAGAGGAATATTAGAAAGCACAACTGTTTAACAAGCATCTTGGTGTAATCTTGACCATTGAATTGGACAATGGATGGTTCTATGATGGGTATGATCTTAGAGATTCAAGCCCATGTCACGCTGTTCTCTTGAAAAGTGAAAAGAGAGTCAAGGTAGTGACTTAAAACAAACTCACTTGATAGGAAGTCTCATGGTATCCTTGTACATGTATACTTTTAATTCTCTTTGTTTGTTTAACTTTGATGTGTGCTTGGTGGACTTAGACAATAAAAATTGAGCTTAATTTCTTAGTTTCACTCAAAAGATCAAAAAAATACTTTCTTTGTGATAAAAAGAGGCCTTCCAAATACTGACACATTTGTATTTGAAAGAAATATTTTAGTACACCAAGTTCTTTGATATTAAAAAAAAAAGACTTAAGGTATGCTTTAGTGGGGAAAGATCATTTTCACCATTACAGATGATTAAATGATAAACGTATATGACACCATGACTATGCCTTTTGGGCTTTGAAATGTGAAGAGGGTATGATCAAATTCTGATTTTCGGAAACTACAGGTTTTGAGAGTGGTGTTCATGGTACCACGCGCGTGGTGATTGCTTAACGCCATATATGGCTATTTGGAGACGCAAAATTTTTACTGATTGGACTGTATCTTCACAGCTGGGGGGTGGATATATTTACAATTTTTCTTCAAGCTTCCCTTGAAGAAAGAAATTCTTCACTTCCATCTACCACAACTTCCATTTAATATTAGTAGCTAATGAGAGAATAACACGTATAGTATGGAGTTTGACTACATGTGTGAATGTAACATTGTAATCATCTCCATAGGTTCCAAATCCCTATTGCTCTTGAATTTGATGGAAAATATCCATAGCGAGCTGATAGCCTTTTTTCCATGCGGAAGATACACTTCATCCAATATGTGATTTCTTTTCATAGCTCCGTTCTCGTCTACAACTTCATCATGCCATTCTTATAGCTCTTTAGAGACTGTTCATGATCAAGTTTTTCACGAAAATTTTTTGATGTTCACGAGGCAAAAAGACGAGAGCAAACCACATGGATAGGATACGCTATGATTTGGTTGTTGTAATTCATCAGAGCATTTTCACATAGGCGTGCACTTCACCGTAATGGTTGATCTTGTATAAGATGTGCAGTACGCCGTACAAGTGGTGGACAGTCTTCTTGGTCGGTGGAGCATTGTGGCACCATGATTAACCCAAAAATCACGTAGGCCTTTCTTCTCTAATGGATTTTTTTTATTTTTAATTATTTGAACCTTTTTGGGCATATTTTATTGTTAGGATTTTATAGAACCATTAGTGTCATAATTTTTAGGTAAAAGTAATTTACCATGTAGGCCTTGTCAGCGACCAGCAACAGTGACCAACGACGGCGACCAATATTTCAGTTTTATGTCCTTTTAGCAATCGATGTGATCAGTCGCTGCGACTGGTCGCTGTGTTTTTATTTTACAGTCTCTGGTGACCAGTGACCAGTCACTGCGACTGGTTGCTGTGTTGTTCTTTTTACAGTCGCTATGTTGTTCTTTTTATAGTCGCTAGCGATCAACGTCTATTTATAATATTTCTTTTATTTATTTTAAATTTTATATAATATATAATAAAAATCGGTAACTATATATCAAAATGAAATATTTGAATAACAATTTCAAAAAAAAGTTAATAATGAAACTTATCAAAATGATAAATTATAAATTATTTTTAAAAATAACGTAGAATGTAATACAATAATTTTTTTTTTAAATAGTTATATAAGACATTATAACAAAAATATAAAATTTAGATGCAAGCTAACATAACAAAAATTTTAGAAATAAAATAGATGAATTTTTTTAATAAGGTAGTTAGTGTCCTCTTCCAATTTCATATGTGAGTGTGTCTCGCAATCCTTCCATAGCTCTATCACATGTCGGCTTATATGTAGTATGTTCATCATCAACATCATCATCATCATCATCTTCACCACCATCATTACTATGAGTCTGATAATGTTACATTGTTTGCCAATGTAAAAAGTCATGATCCTATCTATGTGAATCACGGACAAAGTTATGCAGTGTCATTGTTGTAGTTACAATCTTTCTCCACCTAGCCAAATCATATTTTGGTCTAAAGTTCTCCATTTTGCTTTCCATACTCCAAATGTCCGCTCAATTACTCATCTCAAACCTGAATGTTTCCGGTTGAATAATTCTCGCATGTTTGATGGTGGCCCTCCCCTAATAAACTGATCAAGAGGATATATAACCCTACGATGTGGTCCAATGTACCCAGTCCTTGTGGGATATCGAGAGCCAACCAAATAATATTTTCCATTTGGTGGATGTGGAAAAGAAGCTTCGTTTTTTGCACAATGAGTCAAAACCTTTGTATCATGTGCCCTGTCTGGGACACCGACAAATGCATATATGAACTTCATATCAAAGTTACATATAGCAAGAACATTGATTGTAGGCTCTGAGTTTCTACCTCTGTAAGCTTATGTATTTCTACTGGGAATGCGAACTAGGATATGTGTTCCATCAAGTCCTCTAATACAGCCCTAAAGTATGGCCAATATCGAGTATCGTCCCTCAAAATGGGCTTACCCTTGTGAAATCGCCTTCTACTGGTTTTATTGAATTTGCTCTTGAGGACAACACTCAAAACCTTATCAAACTTTCTTTTTACTGTATTCAGAGCTCGTTGATAACTCTGAGCTATACTCCTCATTGTCTTATCCTGACCAACTACTTCAAGAAACATTGCTACTCCCTCTTCAAGATAGACATTGTGAGTCTCCTGTAAACCATATTGTGTCTTTAGCATCCTACAAAATGCTTCAAATGTTCTTTGGTTCATTCGTATAATATCATAACACTGCTGATCAAATCCATACATAAGTTGTTAAACATGACGCCATCCCGCACCTCTATCAGTTCTATGGACCAATCTCTCAATATTAACCATACTTAACCAAATTCCCTCATCATCATCATCATCATCTAACATCCATTTAATCATCTGCAACACCATGATAAACATTAAAAGAGAACAATGTAAGCAATATACTAAGACATATACTGCTTTACTAAAATATCATAATAAAGTCATTTAGAAAATCAAAATAATACTAAAGTAGTTATTTAAACAACACAAAAGTCAATGGTCATTATATAAAAACAAAGCTACTAGAGTATCAATCATCAAGATTGACCACAATCATACTCTCTAGATATGAGATCAGGTCTTATTGAGTAGTAAATGCTACAAGACCCTGTCAGTTTACTACATCTGATAAGAGAAACCTAAGTGATGCCCGGTAGAGAGGTGCCCACTTTCTTATCCAGGCAATCCGCTCAAAATATCTACTACTCGGATATTTTAAAACTATCATCTTCTTGTTGTCGCTCCATCATCTATTCCATTATCTCATTCTTCCACGCAAGAATGGCAGTCCGAGCAGCACAAGTCTCATTGACCATGTCAATATCCTTACACTTTCTTTTTGATCCTGAGCTTTCAACTCTACTATGTGTTCCTGATTGTAGTGGTTGTCCCATATCGTTACCAAATGATTCAACTTCTTCATCATTTTCTGCGCTCAACCTCGAGTCTAAACTGATTTCTCCTTGCTGAGCGCTCCAACCTTCTGCTCTAGTGATACAAACAACACCAAACTCCTCTTTGTATACATCCATGTTGGGAATCAGCTTGTTTTTGTACTTCATAGCATCTGGTCATTCCTATAAACATTATAAAATAAGCTTTTCATTAGAAAACAACTGAGAAGTAAATGTGAAACAAGATATATGATTAAAACTGTACTAACATTTATTCGCTCATTCCACCAATCATCATACATCTCTAATTTTCCCATAGCATCATAACCGAGACCAGTTCTATTATGTATCAACTTCTTCACTCTTTGGTAAAGTCTTCTACATAAACTTTTTCCAAACATATTTTCCCGAATTTCTCTTGAAACTTCAGTGTGATAGATTCTTTTGCAACCAAATTCAATCATATCTTAGTTATGTTCCCTTTTCTTTTTTCATCCATACACAATTGGAGGAAATAGCGACATTGCTCATCCATCCAGTTCTAAATTCAATAAAAACATGCAAATTCATTCACATTACATTTTCTAGATTGTCAAAAAAATCACTTACATCATCCGTGTTCATCTTATCCAAATGTGTTGTCTCGGTTATCTCTTTCCTTGTTCTTAGCTCAAGCAAAATTCATGTTCTAAGTAGGAAACAGAAAAATTAGACAAAACAGAACAAGATTAGATTGAGTTTATATGCTTACAGTTATGCTCAAGATTAGACAAAACAAAACAGAAAAATGCCAAGAACCATCTTTACTCTATCTACCAAAATCCCATTATCATTCAGCCAACAATGAAGCATCAAACAGAACAAGATTAGATTAAGGCGTGCTAGTACTTTCATTGCACCGCCTAAAGTTTTTTAACTGATCATTTATAGTACATTATGTGTTTTTTATATATAACTAAATCAAACAAGATTCAATCGATTATACATATATTCAACATATATTGTCTTTCAAAAAACGTGAAACACGTTTCACGCGCAAACACGTTTATAAATCGACTATTCAAATATCATCACGTAAATGAACATGTCCATAGAGTTTGTAATTTCAGTTGAAGATATGGCAATGAATCTTCAATATAGCATAAACCATGCAACATCATTTAAACAGGCATGCCAAGTTCCAACAGTACCTTGTCGTCCTTAAGAACCACAGTGGATGGAATTTCTTTGCTAATGATCTTGTCAAATCTGCGAGTTCCAGCATAAATTAAATTATTGTTAACAACAATTCAACACAACAAAACTATTTAAATCTTCATTGGATAAAGGGTTCTTCAAAAACCGTAACAAAATTACTAGAATTAAAGATATTAACTGTTGTTAGACAATGCAGATACGAAGGAGCATTGGTTATATAACTCATAACTTGAAAGGATCTAAAGATGAATCAATGTGGGTTCTACAGCTTAAGGCTTACCTTAAGTTTTGTCTGGTCTCTCGGCAGATGGTACTGGAGGATTCAGAGCTGGCCTTAGGCTTGGCTACAAGAACAGAAAGACAATTATTAGAAACTGGTAATATGCTTGGAAGGATTCAAAATGACTGAAAACTCCTACTATAGGTACTAATAATTAATGTTTAGAACAGAGAACAATTTCAGATAAACGGAAGTTCCATGACAAGATGCAAACGAAATTAAGGCTCTAACTATTGCTAATATCTTAATAACAAAGCCTAAAATTTGCTAATCTATAAAACTTTATGCATAAACTTGCCAATGTTTAATCTTAATACAACCAGTGTTTAAATTGAACAAACTGGGTTTAGACTTTGCAATGCTTAAGTTAACTTAATGGAGTCACGGAGCCAATGGATGAAACTGGAAGTGATTGATGGATTCAAGATAGATTTAAACTGTAAAAGCAAGCATCATGGGACCGTACTGCGAGAACTAAGTGGAATCCAAATCGGACATATTTGAAATCATTTTACCACAGAAAGTGAAAAAGAAAACATCAAATTGACAAGAACAACAGCTTCCGTTTTCGCAAAAGCAGTGCCAAACAATAGAATAGATACATGCCATTTTCATCATTACGAGTAATACAGTAAGAAACTATTTACCAATCAAACTTCACATAATGAAGAAATTAAATTAACAATCACCTGAACAGAGAAGAAGTCATTATATTGAAATTGTTAGACAAGCAAAAATAGTTGGACATTTTAGTGAAAGTAGTCAGCTTGGAAAGAAAAACAAAAATTTTGAACCAAAACAACTACAACAATAATGGCTACAGAAGAAACTAATTGCTGTATCATATTCATTGGAGTAGCTCCGCTCCATTTTGATTCCATAAGACCAATGATAAAAGTGAGAGCCAGATTTAAGTCTTCCAGAGAATTGAGTTTGTGATATAAATGTTAGTGCATATAAAAGATTTTTCAAGCTCAATAACTGCAGATATTAGATTCAGAACCACTACAAACCAACATTCCACCGTGATAATATAAAAAATATCCCATTATTTATCTAAGTTTCGTCTCTTAAAGTCAAGGTCATGACTTTTCAGACGAAATCACAACATTTTATTATGGAAATGTACCTTATGTTGTTTGGTAAGGAGATGATCTCTTCTTGCTTTCCTAAATCTCTGTCAAATTCAGACATATAAACTATGAGCTCAAGTCCTAATTATTTCTTTGTATATTTACTTGAAGGTAAGTCATTGAACAAACATGGAAGAAGTAGAAGAACCAAGCATGATCAACCAGTCAAGTTTTAGTGTCAATGAAACAATGACAGACAAAGCTTCACTATGTTGGATCAGACGGGATATAAAGGATCAGACGTGGTTGATTCTCTGTAATCACTATGTTGCACCGCCGATTAAACAAGGCAAGATCAAAAGTGTTTGTTGGTCTAAACTCAAAGTATATGAAACAAAATTTACAGATTTCGAACTAAAAACAAACATATGATTCCTACATCGTTATAGTATGATTCCTGGAACAGTCTCTCATAGACCGTGCCGATCTAAAAACCTCACTCTCAATTTTTCAAAACCTCAAGAAGATCTATCATAAGCACAAAGATCTATGTCACAGATTTATTCGACAAACCCACCAGTAAAGTTTGAGATTTTTCAACACCATCAACGGCTCAGAAAAAGAGATATTTTCAAAACCGTGAAAACCCAAGAAGAAGAGCTTTACACACAACAACTTAGAGAAAATTCCTTACCAAATAGAGAAGTATTAGTTTCGTCAATTTGTCTTCAAGCTTCTTCTCCTTTCACATCAAAGATTACAGAGAGAAACAAGAGAGAATTTGGTAAAGATTTGTGACAATTTCGAGTTGAAGGAGGCGATTTTGTTTTGAAGGAGGCGATTTTGCTTTGAGATTTCGATTCTGATTTTGTTTTTGAGACTTTTATTTCTTCGATTTTGGAAACGAAACGATTTCGGCTTAAGATATTTATCAGTCGTTGTCGCTTATAAAAATTGCTAAAAATATAGCGATTTGAAATCATGATCGCTGGTCGCTGCGACTGATCGTTGGACCAGTGACTGCAAAAAAAACTTAATTCAGTCGCTGTCGCCAGCGACCGCGAAAAGAACAAAACCATAGTTAATTATTTTACTTTGATTTTAGGTCCAACTTGTTTAGATTTTACGTTTATTTAAAGTCTTCTCGCTAGGTCTATCATGAAATGGAAAACCACATCCACTTCAGACTTTAGTTTTCCCTTTTTCTTTTAGGATCCAATAGGGACATGGCTCACTATTGTAATTAGGGTTTCCACTAAAATTCCCTATGTTTTTTTTATTTTCTTTCTTATTAATGAAATCAGAAGGAGATTAAAAAAAACCAAAACCCTAGCTTTTGTGCCAAGTGAAAGTATCAAAAAACTTAAATAGTTGTTAAGTCTATCTCTCACATGCTAGAAGCCTTGTAGTGTGAACTTCGAATTCTGTTGTGCATAAACGATCCCTTTGATAGTTTTCCTTCTGTGTAGGTTTATTATTCATTTTTGGTAGGTTTAACTTTGTAAGATATCCTTCATATTTGCAGGTTTATCTCTTAGCTATTGTATGTTTATTGTTTCTTCTTTCTCAACATAATTTTCGTATTTTGTAGGTTTTGTTTTATGCGTTGTAGATCTTAAAGAATCTTTGTTGTAGGCTTTTGTTGTGTACTTCGTTGTAGGCTTTTGTTATATTGAACTTGGATACAATCATTTTCTTCGTTTGTATATTTCTTTGTTGTCAACTTAGTTCTCTTTTATTGTACGTTTGTTTTCTAGGTTATTGTAAGTTTATCGTTGCAAGATATCCTTTAGTTTTGTAGGTTTATCTCTCAGGCATTTTTTATTTAGTTCTCCTGTTTGTAGGTCTATATTTTATGTGTTGTTGGTTTAAAAGTCCTTTGTAGTTTTTTCCGTGTACTTCATTGTAGGTTTTTGTCGTGTTGAACTTTGGATACAATCGTTTCCTATGTTTGTGTATTTCTTCGTTTTTGACTTAATTCTCCTTTATTGTAGGTTTGTTTTCTATTTTATTGTAGGTTTATCGTTGTAAAATATCTTTTTTTTGTTGTAAGTTTACCTCCCAATATATGTAAGTTTAAGTTTGCATATGTTATCACTTACTTTATTCTGCGATGTCAATTTAAATTTACAGTATTGTAGGTTTTCCATATGTGTATGTTGAGTTACGCTTAGTTACATATATATATATATATATATATATTAGTATTGTATAGTTAGTTATGTATATAGTTATACTTTTATAGATTGAGAAACTACTAAAGAAAACTTTAATGTATAATTAGTTTTGTATGTTTAGTTTTTTTTTTTTTTTGTCAACGGCATAATATATTAGACCCAAAAACACTAGCAGTGAGCCTACAACAAAATTTATTAAGCAAACACTCGAACATAGCGAGCGAGAGTATCTGCTTTATGATTCAGAGATCTAGGAATAACAAATAAAGAGAAATTTTTAAATAATGAACTTAGCCTCAGATACTACTCCTGACATGGAAGGAAAGGCGGCCACTCCTCTGGACGATGAAAAATGTGCATCACCATCTCACAGTCTGTCGAGACCTCCACCTATGTGATTTGAAACTCCAAGTAGTGATCCCATAGCCTAGATAACTGCTTCCACCTCTGCATGCAGGACGGAAAGACTCTTGTGCCCTCATTTCGCTTCCAAAATTTCCCCGACCACTGAATCTGGAAAACAAACCCAACCTAAACCCATATGTTGGTCAGTGTCCTTCCAGGAGGCGTCCACAAAACATTTATATCCTATGAAACTGAGATTAGCTGTGGTAGGGAAAATTGATGTTGACTTGAACATGTCAGACATATACCCTAAAGG
This sequence comes from Lepidium sativum, assembly GCA_023374145.1. Classification (NCBI taxonomy): domain Eukaryota; kingdom Viridiplantae; phylum Streptophyta; class Magnoliopsida; order Brassicales; family Brassicaceae; genus Lepidium; species Lepidium sativum. Next base: position 19,118 of record JAKUCM010005630.1, read on the forward strand.
GCCTCTAGACGTCTTATGGTTTATCCTGGCCTCAGACCATATTTTATAGTCTACTACTGCCTTATTCAAAATCAATCGAGGATCTAAGTCTTGGTTCGAAAAGCAAAAAACATAAACCTGCCATTTTTCCAATGTATTCCTATAGATGATTCCGAATTTACCCACCAGAAGTTTGCTATAGCCGAATTCACTTTCATTAACATTGCATTGAGTAACCTATAACAAGTCATGACATAGGTTGGAAAGGCCGTAAGGACCGATTTGATCAAGATTTCCTTTCCTGCTTTGGATAAGAACCGTGAAGACCAATTGGCTATTCTGGCCTCCAGTTTGTCCCCAACAAACGCAAAAACTTTCGCTTTAGAACCTCCAATGTTTTCCGGACGACCTAAGTACATTCTCATTCCTCCCAAATTTCTAATACCCACGATCTGTTGAATCGCTGATTTACTGTCCACCATTACCTTCTCGCCAAATTGTATAGAGGATTTCTCAAAATTAATTTTTTGCCTAGAGATTAGTTCATACTCTTTGAAAATGTTAAGTATTTGGGTTGCCTCCCCCTTGGTAGCTTTGCCAAAAAATAGACTATCGTCCGCAAATAATAAATGAGATATCCTTGGACTGTCACGTGCTATGTTGCTCTGCTATTTTCAATTAGCAATGAGGACTTCCGTACAAAGTATAAATAGATATGGGGACAATGGATCTCCTTCTTAAACCTCTATTATGAACAATTCGCCCACCCGGGACCCCATTAATTAATACTGAATATTCAACACTAGTTATGCACCACATAATACATGTTATCCATCGTTCACAAAAACCTAGCTTTTGTAACAAGACCGTTGTGAAATTATATTCAACTCTATCATATGTTTTACTCATATCTGTTTTGATAGCCATAAATTGCCCACTCACTGCTTTGTTCGTGCGTAAGGCATGTAATATTTCGTGAGCGATCAAATATTATATGAGATGAGACACCCAACAACAAAAGTATACTGTGTTTCAGAAATAAGCTTCGGAGAACCCTTTTAAATCTCAAACACAATACCTTCGAGATAAGCTTGTAACCAATATTACATAAGAATGGGCCGGATATCTACCATTCTAGTTGCATGTAAGACCTTGGAGATGAGACAAATATTAGTTTTATTTAAACCTTTCTCAAATGATTTGGACCTTAGGAAATTATTTACCAAGAATATCAAATCCTCCTTGATTATATCCCATAAGTGCGGATAAAAAAGAGCTGACATACCATGTGGACATGGTGTCTCACCTGGATCCATCATAAAGAGAGTTGTTTTGACTTCCGCTTCGATTGTGGGACGCATCAACATCTAGTTATCTAAGTTTTTTTTATATTTAGTTCTGAGTAAATTTAATTTTCATGTTTTTGTAAGTTTAATTTGGTTTAATTTGTAAGAAAAATCGTTTTTAGAAAAAACATTATATTTAGAAAGAAAAGTTAAACTTAAAAAAAAATAGAGAAAAAATAAATAAAAAACAAATAAAATAAAAATAAAATAAAAATAAAAATGGAATATGATTATGTAAGAAAATTTATAACTTTTCCACGCTATATTTTAAATAAAAGATTACAAAATACTATTCTAATAATTAGATAATTATATGAAACTATTTGAATAATTCTTTCATTATTATACGTGAGACTACCATTGTTCTCTCTCTTATTTATATACTAATTAATTATCAAAGAAATCTTCTTAATGGACTCCATCAAACAGATAGTTAAAAGGAAAGGTTTTTAATAAGCTTGAAGAAAGAGAGAGAGGGATTCGTGATAAGAGACGAACCACTCTTAGGCTCTAGATAGAGATAGAGAAGATGATGTTCTTTATAGGATGAACAAAACATCCTCTGTTTCTCTGTTCTTCTTTCTTCCACATTTCCTGATCTGGCTCATCTCCATAAATGGTGAACTTTTACTTTCTTAAAAAAGAAATTTCCTTCTTTTAATCTAGCCTTTGGTCGTTCCTCTCATTTTTTGCCGTTAGTCGTCTTAGTAATTCTTCCGTTTCTGGGTTTTTGGTTTTGTGAGTTCATGATATATTATTTTTTCAGATTTGAAGATCACCCAAATTTGCTATTTGATCAGGACAAAAAATATCGGATTACGTCTTAGATTTGCAGACAATCAAAAGTATGCTCCACGTCTTTGATTTTAAATTTCATCTGAAAAAACTCTTGCTGTAATTCTCACCTGAATCGATTTTTTTCTCTGAGTTAGAGCAGGAGCAAAAAAGATGGAATCGGATCTGGGTAAGCTCTTTATTGGTGGAATTTCGTGGGACACAGTTGAAGAAAGGTTAAGAGACTATTTTAGCAAGTATGGTGATGTGGTGGAAGCTGTGATCATGAGAGATCGTGCCACAGGACGTGCCCGTGGCTTTGGATTCATCGTCTTTGCAGATCCTTGTGTTGCAGAGAAAGTGATCATGGAGAAACACATCATCGATGGCCGCACGGTTAGTGATCGGAATCTTCTCTAATTGTTCTTAAATCTTTGAGCGGAAAAGTTTTGATCTTTGAGATCTTCTGGGAACGTTCAAAATAGCTGCATTTTCCTAAGAATAATTCTGATATGGTTTGGTTTTGTTTATGGAAATGTTTTTAAAGTGTAAGATCAATCCGTTTTCTAGGTTGAGGCGAAGAAGGCCGTGCCTAGGGACGATCAGCAGGTGCTAAAAAGACACGCTAGTCCTATCCACCTTATGTCACCTGTCCATGGTGGTGTTGCTGGTGGAAAGAAAAAGAAGATTTTTGTAGGAGGTTTACCATCTAGCATTACGGAGGCGGAATTCAAGAACTACTTTGATCAGTTTGGTAAAATTGCTGATGTTGTGGTAATGTATGATCATAACACGCAGAGGCCAAGAGGGTTTGGCTTCATCACATTTGATGCGGATGATGCTGTTGATAGGGTTCTTCATAAGACCTTCCATGAGCTCAATGGTAAACTAGTTGAAGTCAAAAGAGCTGTACCTAAAGATAGTTCACCTGTTTCTAATAACCTAAACCCGCAACCTGGCGGTGTTAACTATGGAGGTGGCTCGAATAGGATGTCTGCTAATAGCTACTTCAATTACTTTGCTCCTGGTCCTGGTTATTATAACAATACAGGCTCTGTTGGTGGTCGGTTTAGTCCTATTATTGGTAGTGGTAGGAATGCGGTTTCTGCTTTCGGCCTTAGTTCAAATCATGAGTTGAGTATGAATATGCATCCAAGCTATGATGAGACAACTTCTACATTTGGTTATAACCGGGTTCCAAACAACCCTTTCTTTAACGGTACTTCCCCAAATCGTTACACATCTCCAATTGGGCACAATAGAACCCAATCTCCTTACAATTCAAACAATAGAGACTTGTGGGGAAACAGAAAGGACGCTGCAGGTCCAGGTTGGAACTTGAATGTCTCAAATGGAAACAACAGAAGAAACTGGGGACTTCCTTCTTCTACTGTTGTTAATGATAACAATGGTTATGGTAGAAACTTTGGCACGGGGTCTGGACTTTCCTCGTCCCCTTTTAACGGTTTCGAAGGTTCTATAGGGGAGTTGTACAGAGGCAGCTCGGTTTACAGCGACTCAACGTGGCAGCAGCAGATGCCACCTCAGTCTTCTCACGAGCTAGACACATTGTCTCGCTCGTATGGTTATGACATTGACAATGTAGGTTTAGGCCCATCTGCAAATGACTCAGAAGCTTACAATGGAAGCTATAATGCTGGAAATAGACAAACTAATAGAGGTAACAAACAACTTAACTTTGTTATTCTCAATACTTTTGAACTTCGATACATTTGATGGCGGTCGAAATGTTCTGATCTGTATTTTGATTTACTTGTTTAGGTATCGCGGCATAGGTTATCAAAAACAAAGAGAAAAATAAAAAGTAGAGATATTTGTAGATTGAAAGCAACCAATTGAATTGCAGAGTTTAAAGAAGTTTCTTCCATGACAAAGAAACCAACTGTGAGTGTGAGTCTTTACCAAATATTCTGGTTTGTTTTCTCTTTGTTAGATTAGACGAAAAAACAAACACGAAAAGAACGGTTTTATTTTGTTTACATAAAAGATCACATCGTAGCAGCCAAAGATACAACAAGATGGATGAAGATTTGCTTTCAAACTTCTTGTCAAAAACAAATATCAAGATTAACAGGGTTTTGTGCTCTGTTTTGTAATTTTAATTTTCTTTCATAGAAATAACCAAAAAAAAAGATCAAGATTTAACAGGGTTTTGTGCTCTGTTTTGTAATTTTAATTTTCTTTTCTTTTATATCTTCTTTACGAATCGATTCTTAATTAAAACTGTGTTTTTCTTCTTCTTTTTTTCCAAACAGTGTGGGAGAAAATATTGTGTAACAGAGGGATATGACTATATTATTGCATGCATCCTTAATGAGATATAATTACTCTATTCTTTTTCATTTTAATCATTCCTGTTTATTATTTGTGTAAGCAAAAATTAATATTTCCATACTTGATTGAATAAACTAAAAATATGACTAAAGCAACTTTTAGCTAGTGATTTTGAAAAATTATCCAGCTTATTTTACGTTTTGAGAAAATTATCAGCATTTTTTGTACTGAAAATGAATACATTTTATAAGAAGTATATCCCGTTTTAGTGGTTAGGATGTTCCAGCTAATAAATATGGTATTTAAGGTTTATTTTTTCTCTTTTACTTATTTGATAGATTAAATAAAAAATTGTAAGAGTTGGGTTAGGTTATAGATCGAGTATTGTCGATCCAATATTATTTTTTAATCTAAAAGAAAGAAAAAAAAAACAAGAGAACAATGAAATTTTTATTACATAACATTCAATAAACAAACATAGAGGTCCCAATAACGGAGTTTTAGCTAACGAGGACGCTCTCGCAAATGTAAAATCTAACCTCAAAAGACCAACTAAAAATAGAATATTGGTGAAAAATATAAATAAATTAAAAGATTGTCATTTTACCAATGTAACCTTAATAAATCTTGTATATAACACAAAAAATATGGGTTAAACCCGCCCGCTCAAAAAAACTGAATCAAAATTTTCGATCTCCCATTTTATAATTAACTTTACTTTTCTCCTCCGATTAAATCATGAAAAATCCCTAAATTTTTCAAAAATTGTGTCCCTCTCGCTCGGAAGGGGAGCACTCTTCTCCTCAAGAAAATAAGTCAAGTCTTGTTCTCTGTAATACTAGAGTAAAACTTGTTTTCGATTTTTGTTATTCGATTCTATAATATGTTCTTATCTCGTAATTATCAAGGAGTTGTGCTGGAAATGATGGCTAAGACCAGAAGTGGTGGAATTTCATGCAGAGGCAGAAGGGGGCATAAGAGGAGATGATGTTTGGTTAATAGGACTGAATACGTAGCTCAAAATGCATGAAATAGGTCAAGTTCCAGCTTTATTGTTAGTAGCCATCAAATTGCAGGCATAGGAAGAAGAGGTTTTAAAGAGGGAGTTAGAGTAGGTAATAGGACTGTATACCGTAGGATTTATCAAAATGATGAGAATGTTGAGGAAACAAATATCAATAAGAATTATGTGATGCTCCTTCTAGGAACAGCACATGTGGAGACTAGAAAATAAGCATGGTTTGTACCTCGATCCGCTACAGTCTCAGAGAACACGCATTGATATCAGGTCTTAACTGCAAACAATATGAGATGTCGAATTATGAAAGAACTATTGGAAGTGACATGTTTTGGAAGAGGCAATTTAAGGGTCTCAAATCCATCAGACTACAAGATATCAATAAAGAACTGCAAAAATTGAAACTTGGTCATACGGATGAACGATTGAAGATGCTTGTCTTGTATTTAATATGCAGTGTTCTTGACGCTCCGACAAAAGTAAGAAAGGATGCAAAGCATGTGAAACCTTTTTTGTTGAGAGCGGTTGATAATTTGGAATTTTGTCGTGATTTTTTCTTGGGGAAGATGAACATTCGAGAAGTTGCTAGGTGAAATAGAGCATATTATGTTGCATTTTGGTGAAATGGTTAAAGGTAGTGTATGGCCAATTTCCAGTTTTGTTATTTATCTGGAGGTGAGTTAAAGTCTAAAATTTTATTAATATTGGTCAACATTTGAGTTGTTTAATTATTGGCATTTGAGGCAATACCGGATTTAAGTAACAACTGTCAAGAGGTGGTCCATCCACTCATACCGTCAGATTTTCTTAAGATGTGTCAGACTAAGTTTAAAAAATCTTGTGTAAAAGATATAGTCTTAAAATCAACTATTTTCTCGGTGATAGTGAGGTTAGTTACCTAGTTGTACAACTAATATTTAGTAATATTAATGTTAGTTATCCGAGTTATCCTAGTAATAGTAATATTAATGTAAGTTATCTGAATTATTCGGGTAACATTAAGGTTATTTATTTGAATTATTCAGGTAATACCAAGTTTAGTTATTTAAGTTATTCGTGTTTATGTTTTTTCAGGTCATTAATAACATACTCCAAACAAGGTCAGATGAGGAAAGGGATGATCCAATTGTGGATAATTGGATGTAGTAGATTCGCTCGGATAAAACGACTAGACTAGATAATATGTACCAGGGAGATGTACAAGTGCGGGCAGCCGGTGCGCCTGTGGTAATTCCCTACAGCAAAGACCCACAAAACCGTCCTAAAAACCACCCCAGTTATAATGAACTAGTTGATAAAGTCGATGAAAGAACAAAGTGATTATTTAAATCAAAGAGTATCATTGTTGGAACATGTAAATCTAGTGTACAACACATAATTATTGTGTCATTGTCCAACCAACTAATTAGGTTATGCTCGTTTCTTGGTCGTTGGCGGTTATACAACACATATATCTCGGTTCAGGTTTGGTTTGGTTCCAAGTCGGTTCGGATCATATTTTGTATACCCATTTAGGAACCAAATATAATTTGGTCCAATTCCGGGTACCGATTCTTATTCGGGTTGAGTATAAATATTAAATATTTTTTTAAAATTCTACTATATAGTTGAGATTATATATAAAATATAAGATTATATATAAAATAATTTGTTTTTTATAAAGTTAAGTAAAAAATATTACAACATTCATATATTATTTATCAAATTATTATTTATATATAACTAAAATCAAAGTCTTGTGGATTATAAAAAAAATTCATTATCTTTAAATGTGTTATTTTTGATACGTATTGTAACTATTATATTTTATATAAGGAAAAATACCTTTAAAATCCCCAATTATAATTTTTGTTGTCAAAATCTACATAAATTATTTTCATTGCAAACAAAATTCATATGCTTTTGTGATCACCATTTTAATACATCATAATTTAAATTGTTATAGTTTTACATGGTTGTATTTAATAGTGTTAATGTTGTACTTTAACGTTGATTATTTGGTTAACGTCACTGTTCACGGTATTTATCTAAATAAACACATGTTTATATATAAAGTTAAAATTATAGTTTTGCCTCTAATCAAAGTTCTAGGTTTGTTAGTAGAATCTTGAGATTAATTTTGGATTTGATTTTGCTATTTAGAAAAAGAAGTGAAGATGTTATGGTTTGTTGACTTGTTCATCTTTGAGAAAAGTATTTTATAATGCTTTCATGTTTGGTCTCAGTCCAATTATTCATATGTCATTTACATGGCTTTATGATTATTTTAAGTGAGACCCTAAATTGAAAAGCCAATTTAAAGTTAAAAAATTTGTTGACCTCTTATTATTTTTCTTAACTACAGTTACTTGGAAACCATAAAACTGAATATATATTACGGAGGTGTTGTTGTGTTTAACAATAGAGGTTCAGTTACGAAGGGGGATTCATGAAGAGAGATGTGATAATTGATCCTGATTTTGAGACATGGTCCGACTTTTGACGACTCCTGCAAGGAAATTGGTGTAAATGGAGTTGTTTAAAAAGTATGGTACTAGCTTTCGGGTGAAGATTTAGCTTCACTTAGACTTATAAAAGAAGGCAAAGATGCAGAGATTAGGAAGCTGTGTAGTGAAGCTACAACAACGGGGGAAGTTGATACATATGTTCAACAAAGTTTTTCTATACCCGTGTTTCCAGCTTATGATCATGATGAGGAAGAAGAAGGCAGTGGAAACAAAGCACCTACTCATTTAACTCAGCATATATGTTTGGTATCACCGTGGACTAATGAAATGTTTGATGTGTGGCGCAAAGAGACATAACTGTGTGTTTTGACTGTGTTTGGATACATACTCTGCTTTCGATGAGTTTTGACTGTTTTTGATGCATACTCTCTGTTTTTTGTCATTGTAAGAGACTTGTTAATGACTATATACATACATTATGTTACTTAATTGTTTCTTTTGTTTAAGACATCAAATTAGTCATTGTGCTCGTCTCTTGTTATTTCTTCTTCTGCAACTTTATGGTATAATAAAACTCTTTCCTTTTTTTATTATGGTTCTGTTGTACCTATTGTGAAGAAAATTTGATTTAGAGAAGAGATAATGGTTAAGAGAGATTATTTCAACTCTGACTTTTCATGATTCATGATTTACAGAAAATGATCAAAGGGGGGAAACAATATGACATAGAATAAAACTAAGAGGATTAGGTTAAAAACAATTTGAGAAATTTTGATTAGGGGCAAAACTATAATTTTAACTTTATATACAAACATGTGTTTATAAATTTATATAAATTTAATTTTTTTTACTTTTAGTTTAATTTTTACTTATTAAATTTATTTTTAATTATTTATTAATTAAATTTTTTTGGTCGCGGCCACTACCAACTACCAAACAAAAAGGACCTTAATGTATTTATTTATGTTCTATCCTATAACAAGCTCGTGGTTTAACTAAACATGGGGATGAACCAGAGGATGCTGCCGCTCATCGTTCTGTCAAACACTAAGATAAACCTAAAGACGTTACCGCTCATAGTTCTGGTGAACATGAAGATGAACACGAGAACGTTAAATTTTGTGTTTCTGGCAAACAAGAAGATAAACCAAAAGACGTTGGGCGTCCTCTACACAAGAGGTTGGAGGTTCTTCTCAATCCAACATAAACCATAAGAGTTATAAACGTTTGTTTGTAGAGTCTATCATATTTAACTCGAGTGCAGTAGTGACTCGGGCAAGGGAAAAACGAATGTGAAAACAATTTTATATTTTGTGAAGCCCCTTATGTATTCGAACTTGAATATTATTAGAATTGGTATTTCGATTAATATATTAGATTTGGGATTTCAAAGGAGTTTATTGAGAGGAGAATATTGTTGAAATGGAAGAGAGGAAGAGAGGAAGAAAGAGAATTAGCTTAGTTAAATGGAGAGGAGAAATAAAATAAGAGCAGATATAGAGAAGATAAAATATTGAAAAACATGAATTTGGCGCTGAAAGGGGAAAAATATGATTCTAGCCCTGAAAAAATTGAATTTTGCGCTAAAAATTGAAGACTGAAATGCAAGTAGTTGTACACCAGTAAATGGTTATACAAAAGTTTCATATAGTTATACTTTTTTTCATTTTCATAAAATCTATATATGATTAAAATACATTTTTCCACTATATATATATTTCTATGAAGTGACAACTTTATTATTTCAATTATACATATGATTTGAATATATTTTGTTTCATGATAACGGATTCCCATAATAACAAAACTCCAATATAGAACTTAATGCTTATGTGGCATCTAGGCCCTACATGCAATGGGGACTTCCATGTGGCGCCTTGCGACTGACTTCTTTTTATATTTCTTTTTACACACATGACTCTTCCACTGTCTTCTCACCATGCATGTGTACAAGAAACTAACTAATTGCCAGTTATTGTAATTATTATTATTGGACGCGACTCTTTATCAACTCTTCTTCACCTCTTTTAAAAAAAAAAAAATTTCTTCATCTTAAGGACACTATGTTCATGAAATCTTCATTATATAATACTTTTTCCTACATTCGCATCTTCAAGCAATCATTTTTCTTCTAGTTTCAATACTTCTCCCTTCACTTCCATCTTTTTTTACTTCAAACAAGCACACTACAACATGGCTCCGATTTCAGTGTGGCCTCCTTATGATCTAGAATGGCCATATCCTTCATATTGGTCAAGATAATTGGTAGAGGTGTAACGTCTATTGTGTATCTCAGAAGACAGAAATATGGAAATCTTCAAAGAGCGATAAAATCTATTGAGATTTCGCAAGCGGAAACTCTCATAAAAAAGGAGCAAATGTTGACACATGTTAGTTGTGCTTACGTTCTCTTCTCACAGATATGATATAGCTCGTGATGAGTTTGATCCGAGCAGATAGAATCACAATATTATTCTCGAATACATATATGGTGGAAGTCTTTAAGATTTAATTTGCAAAAATCATCCTAGAGGATTACGCGTGTCACAAGTCAGAAAAATTGCCAAAGATTTTCTCAAAGGGATTGGCTATATACACGATAATAACATAGTCCACTGTGACAAAACCCGATAAATATACTTCTACACCCAATCTTTTATGAATGGAGAAATGTTGGGTATACGTCCCTTATTGCAAACTTTGGGTCAGCAATGGATGATGGTTTGACAGCAAGATACGAACGACGTTGGTTTATAAATCGAGAGATAAGAGGTAAAAAGCTCCAAAGCTTATAAGGTTTCGAACATTCGACTTTCTAGTTGACATTTGGGCTTTCAGATGCACGATATTGGAGATGCTAACAAGTCAATTTTCTTGGAAGAAATACGAAGGGTATGGTTGAGTTGGTAGAATATTGTCTTGAATACCAATGAGCTACCTTACATACCAGATTGGTATTGCGACAACACCAAAAAATTTCTCCATCTCAACTGGAATCCTGAAAAAAAGGTGAAATCAAATGCATTCTTTAAACATCAATTTCTAATTGATCCTTCTTTATATGAAGATCATGCGTGAAATGATATGTGAAGTCATTTTAATAAATGTGTCATTTGGGATCTGATTAGGCAGATTCATGTGACACTTGTCGCCGTAACAAACTAATAAATGGTAAATTAATGAGACTAACGGTCAATTTAAATTTTGGTCTAGCTAGAAAAGTTTTATATGTGTTTTAAATTTTTTTTAAACTCATAAATTAAAAAACGTCGATCCTTAAAGTTTATGTATGAAATAATCCTTTCATAAATATTTATGTTGACAAAGCCATTTCGTTATTTTTTTCTTTTATGATAGCGCATGTAATCTGTTAGTTTTTCTTCTAAAACGATTAATTAATAATTTAATACTATGGTATTGATTGGTAACGTGGATTTCATCATACAATAAGTAATAAGTGTCACCAATCAAAAGTAAAAGACAAAAAGTAGGACGGGTAGAAGAAAATAATAAAATATTAATCACAGATTTTGGTACTGTATATATGTCTTGTATCGCGAATCACTTTTTATGCACTTCACTTGCCTTTTTTATTTTTCCTTAAACATAATATTTAATAATTTATATATGCTATAAGTACATGTAGTTCCTGAGATGTGTACGAGCATTACTTTCTCTTTTTATTTTGTTGCTTA
>JAKUCM010005631.1:0-17230 GCA_023374145.1 Lepidium sativum
ACCGGAGCCACGAGTACACGACGAGCCATGAATCTGAGAGCCGAGCCTTCAGTACAAGTCACCAGAACCACTGAATCAAGTGTTAACGCAAGTTGTTGTTATTGTTTATCTGTGTTAATTCTTGGGACTCCTTTAGAATCATTTTTGTGAAGATCTGGTAACGAGCTTAAAAGTCAAATGCCTACAGGATGTATAGTTTTCAGCATGTAGATTTATCACCAAAAAGCTTGCGAGAATAGTAACTTTAACTTGTGGCTGTAAGCAAACACAACATTTGACCCTTTTTCGTTTTCTTTCTTATTGGTTATGTACTCTGTATTACTGACACTTCATATCGATGCTCTGAAGTTATCATCATCTTGACCAGCATCTCTCTGAGATTTCCAGATGCAATTCCGTCTTTGTTCGCCTAGAAACCCCATAATTTATCAGGTTTTAAGAGTGTGATGCAACAATTTTCTTCTGTGATTAAATGATTAAGTTACTACCTTGACATTGAGAACGGTCATGACTGTGAGATCGAGTCTGGTGAAATTGACATCGATAATATCAAGTCCACAAGAATCTACAGGCTTCTATTAACGTCTTGAATCCATCTCTTTATGTTCCTCCGCAAGCCGAATCATAAAATCTCGCTCACCTGTCTCGTGGACTTCAAGATTCACCTGAAAAATACCGGAGTTTGTGAGAGTTTACAGGTCAGATATAGATAATCTTGACCTGAGGCTCTGTAATCAAAAACCTCGTTTTCTTCACTTTTTTGTTGACCTTAGAGGAAACTTTTTGAGCTACTGGATTAGGCATTGCAGATTCTTCATCTGCAGCAATTTCACTGCATTTCATCTCGTTGAGTCCTTTCAGCTCATCTTCAAGTTTCTGCTTCTCCACTAACAGTTCATTGATGTAATCAACTGCATCACCGAGAGTTCCAATCTTGTTCATCTTCAAGGTAGCATAAAGAAACAGATGATATAATCTCATCAAATTGGCTATTAGTCACAAAACAAGTGATTAAGCAACCAAAATGACTGTCAAAAGAAACCTTTGTAATTTTAGGGACAACTGCTCTTAAAGCATAAATCCCCTGATTGATTCGGTCTCTTCTTTTTCTCTCTGAAAGAAGATTCTTTGATTTGAAGTTTTCCTTAGGAAGCTTTTTACTAGATTTGAACTCAATAGCGTTTTCCACCTTAACAGCCTCTTCCTTGTTCATTACCAAACACGGCGCTTGTTCCTCCCTGAAAGTTTCCTCAGAGCGAGCATTTGAGTAACTTCCAAATAGATTCTGAGTTTCACTCGAAGGATTTGGAAACGCTTGATGATCCGCCACCCTCAAAGCTGAGATTCACACCACTACTAATAGATTCCTCTGCTCTAGGAATGATCCTGAACTGAAGTGCTTGTTCAGGGTATGGTTCACAGATGGTGTTACAACGCGATATGATCATATCAACCATGCTTTCATCAAAGGGTTTCTGAAACAACCAAAAAACAGGACAACATGTTATGAAGTTACTATCTAACGATGTCTTTTCAGTTTGTCTGAAATGAGAACTTAGTTTTACCATTTTGAAGGAGAAAAGCTCAACAAGACCATCACTCACAGGAACAAGAACCCGAGTGCCTGATTATATCCTGCGAATAACATCGAGAGCAGACTAGTGTTATGAAAATTTGCAGCCACTAGTTTGAACAAGTATTAAAAGAAAATATGAGACAATAAAAGTTTTTAGTTTATGTTTTCTTTTACCGTTTTAGATCCAGGACCTGAATTAACCAGCCATTTGGGATACTTTGACATCACTACCTCTCATGAATCCTGTAATTAGAGGAGGAAGCCTCATGTTGTATATGAAAGATATTAAGTGAAGAAGGACGAACATTTAGTGGTTTGAATAGATTAAACATACCCGTGATAGAGAGGCATGAAGAGAGGAAAATGAGAAAGAGCTTCACAAGCTAGGGTTCTTATATGATGCTTATTGTGTTCATCTCTGCATAAGCAAGCCTTATTTTTTCTTTCAGTCGCTTCTTCCACATTTTCAAGCTTGATGTTTTTATCAATATAACTACCACTGCAGCAGCATCCCACCCATTCAATAAACCTGCGGATTTCATGGAATTTAGAGCATTTAAGGCGGGCTTCGAAACTAAGTTGTAATTATGAAAGATTATAACGCAGAATTTAAACATGTTTTCATCAACACAAATTTGCCAAAAATTTACAGAGGACAACACCTAAGTGTAGATGAAGAAGAACTGTGTAGATTATACAGTATGTCAAATATGTGTTACTGAACAGTGAAAACACTAATTACCATGGAATCTCAGAAACGAAATGAGGCAAAAGACTCATAAACCAGAGAGATTTGGTAGAACAAAACCAGAAATTATTAGGACTCATCTAAAACTGGAAACTTTGAGAGTAAAACGGTTCAGAAACCTAAAAACAGAGGCAAAAACAGAGAAGTCTCAATCCATTATACTAACGAAAAACACGGACACCCATCAGTGTACGTAAAAATGGAAACTTTGCTACATGAACAAAGGAACAAAGAAACCCAGAAAAAAGAGTGTGTACCTAGAAGGATCATCTCCAAGTTTCCAGATAACGCACAAGTCCCAAGCCCTGGAATCGACAAAAGGTCGAAGGAACTCTTTCACTCTCTCACCACCTCTCATCATCATCTCTCTCTTCTTTAACAACAAGGAAAGCAAAAGAAAAAAGCCTGAATCTTTGTGATCTGTTTTGATCTTACTTATAAGTTGATGTAAGAAGGAAGAGAGTTGTTTGGCATATATACACAGGAGATCCTCTGTCAAAAAAACAAATCATATTGGGAATATACGATAGTACAAGACAATGGTAACCAATTTCGCTTTTTGAATTAAAACCCAGAGTCCAGAGAGAGAGAGAAAAAGAAAGAGTGAATCGTCTGCGAGTCTGTACCCAAATCCGTGACAGAGGTGACTGACCATCTGTAGAGAGAGGAGAGTTTTTACTCTGACTGTACGAAGAACTTATCATGTGCTTGAAAACGGCCATAAAAGAAATTTGAAGCGAACAAAAGAAAAAGAAGGACTGTATGGTTTTGATAGCAACACTTAACAATATGAAATGATCAAAGTTTTTTTTGTTTCTTCATTTGATGAAGCCATACTTTATTTATTCATTTACTTTAAGAAGGAATGAGCTTCCGATAGCTTTATTACTTTCCCATAGAAAAAGTTTGGACTGTTTTTGGTTTCCTACTCTTGTTTCATGTGAACAAAGGTATTTTGAATATGTCTTCACAAAAAAAGAGATAACAATACTTTTCTGTATTAAGGTCGATTCGTTGGTTTACTTTTCGTATCTAAATCAATCAAATGAGATGATAATGGATGAAACTGGAATCAGACAAGAGCTGTGAAAACGCATTAATTCTGAAGAGTTAAAGCTGCAGATTTGCTATTTTCCCATCGTTTCCTGCAACTCAACTTTTTTTCAGTCGTCACTAGCAAGGTTAGTACAATAAACCTAATACATTGATACGGACAACATATAAAACAGACAGAAGCAAAAATATACAAATATACATATATATATAAGCTTTATATATGTTTAGCATACGAGGACATTATTTAAGAGTTCTTCCATAGCACAACAATCTATGATTTACTTATTAAATTATTAACATTTCTAAGCCCAAATTATATATGAGTTGTATTCATAGTCCGACATTCCCAGACTAAGTATGCAGTGTTAGCATTAGGGTTATTGTAGTGACAGTTATTAACATCCTTAGCCCACTGTGGATCGATGAAGCTTTGAACCTTTTTACTCAAGGCCACTAAAAGGGGCATTTATCTTAACGCAGATCAAAAATCTCGAACCTAAGGTTTGAGTTCGTGTAGACGTTTGAGCAATGCTCATAAACCGGAGTTCCATCTTCTGGTTCTTTGTGCATGTGGAATCCAGTCTCAGAGCAGCCTCTAAGTACATCCATTCCTGTCGGATCTGTTAGCTTAAATATCCCGTAACTCCTGAAAATACTCAGTTTGGAAGTCCATCAAGGCAATAGGTTGACTGTATACTTGACTTCACAGTAACGGGTTAAGAGAGCACTGGAAGCACATACCTAGAGCTATCAGTTGGAGCCACGACGATTGCAAAGGCCTCTGGCACCATTACCTGAAAAGGACATAATGTGAAATTCAAACTTTGTTATTATGCCATAAGGAAAAGAAGAAAACATAAATCTTAGGTACAGATTCTTGCTTGAATATGGATACAGCAGAGATGTGTCATGTTGGGAGAGTTTACCAGTTAATCAGAAATTTATCACACAGAAACTCGAGTACCTGATATGAGTAATGTGTATGCAGATCTACTGATGACATGAAACAACCCTGAGAAGGATGAGTCTGCAAGAGAGCATGAACTCGTTATAGTAAGTCAAGACAAAGCAAACAAACAGAACACTAAACATCTTATTACAGAAGGGAGGGTGAAGAGATATAGACATGAATCCATCCTACGGGGTAAAGTGCCCTTTCATTTGTATGGAGAACACTTCCACTTCATTCATAGCTTGGCACTGCCATATTTTACCACCGAGTTAGCCACCTTTTAACACATTGAATACACCACAAACTGGTTGAGAAGATCTTTGTAAGATACTCACAGAATTAGAAGTTGATTCCTGCTTCGGAATGATCAGAGTGGTTACATAAAAAATTCCTCTTTCCTAAAGCACGACCAAAAATAGTAAGTAATTAGCATATCCGGAAAATGAATATCGAAGAAGAGTAGAATCTTGAAGTAGAGAAGCAAAGCAACCATGAATCATGACCATAAAAAAAGTCTTAACCTTTCAAGTATCAACAACAGTATCACTTGAACTCATAATTGAGTTTCAGAGCATAATAGACATACTATAATATCAGGTCCATCAAAACAATCTCCTCCAAGAAAAACCAAACTCATGAATCTCCTGATGGTACCGGTAAGCACCAAAAAGTTCAATTTTCCAATAATTTTTGTTAGAAATTCTATTTTAAGAACAAGGAAGTCAGTGTTGAATTTGCCTTCACTTTCTCACCACCCAGAGACTCCTTTTCACACATGTATTCATCTTGAATGAGAAGAAAGAAAAACAATCTTACAAGAAAAGCAGCGAGAGTCCCACAAGTCTCGAGGTCTTTCTCAGTGTTCTCTCTCGCAAGCTCAGTGAAATCTTCCAACAATCTTTCAGACTAAGAAGAACAAACACAACAACGTTAAACTAAATCCAAATCTGTAATCATTACTACCGAATCCACAAGGAACTGTTTTCGAAAAAGGAAAACTTACGATATGAACATCTCGCAGTATCTTGGGTTCCGACGATTCGCCGTGATTCTTATCGGGACCAGATACTAAGACGCGAGAAACGTGAGATGATTTACATGTCCCACTCTCAACGCAAGAGAGCGATGGAGATGGAGATGAGAGCGTTACCATGGAAGCAGATGCAGCATCGCCTTTAGTGGGTGAGCTCGATGAGTGGAAGACGAATCCATCGAAGAACAATAAATCTTGCCGACCTTAGTGAACCGGGTCTCGAGAACCCGGTCCAATCGGTTTTGAAGGTTTAATTTGTAGAATTAAAAGTTATATGGGCAATCACAAAAAAGTAGATAGTTTTTAGTGAGATTTTTCAGGAAAGCGACACGTGTCCAGATAATTTGATCAACGGATAATATGAACATCATGTGAGTGTAGAGTTATAAAGTCCGCCGCGTCTTTGTGTATATCGATCGCCTCGAACAGATCTAATCGCCAAAGTCGTCGTCTTCTCTTCTCTCAAATACAAAACGTACGTAAGTTCCAAAAACCCTAGCTCTTTTGTTGTTTCAATTCGATCCCTTTAGCGGGGATGTATTTTTCTTCTAGTCAATTTCATTTGTCCGATCTTAGATTTCCTTGAATTTCTGGGGTCAAAGTGTAAGATTAGCTTTGATTTTCGCTTTTCTGGACATCTATTAATCGACTTGTTTCGATGTTGCTGTTACGGATCTTATTCTGCATTGTAATGGTTGAGCTGAGTTTGAAGAATGAAATTGTTCGTGGGTTATCTAAATCTTCCACCTTTATCACTGTAACTCGTTTTGGCTTTCCGATTGTTAACTTATTTCCTATGTTTGAGTGAGAAATCACGATGGCTTAAACCTGTTTGATCGCATGTTTGTTTGATAGCTGTTTATGTTAAACTTGTTTGTTCTTGCTTGTGAATGGATTTGCCGTTTTGCTGATCTGTAGAAATGGTACTTACATCTAATTTCCAGGGTTTGTTATAAAAATGGCTGAGGCAAACCCTGCTTTGAGGAAGCCTGTGTTCACCAAGGTTAATGAGCTGAGACCAGGAACTAATGGTCACTCACTGAATGTCAAAGTTGTCAGCACGAAGATGGTGATGCAGAGAGGAGGAGGAGGTCGTCCCAGTGGTCCTCAGGCACGGCAGATGCGAATTGCCGAATGTTTAGTTGGAGATGAGACTGGAATCATAATCTTTACTGCCAGAAACGACCAAGGTGAGAGACTACATTCTTTTGTGATTTTACTCCATATTTGTCAACATTATTAGAATTAAGAATGACTATGCTCGCTGGTTGCGAACTTTGAATTAAATTGAAGCAGGAATGTCTTTTGCTATGCCTAAATCTTTTTCTTGTATCAAGTTTGAAAATAGATTATAAAAATGGCAGGTAGTTTCTATGGAAATTGTTAGTCGTTTGAAGATTTTGGGTATTTCTAAGATGATTTAGAGATTTATAAGTTGATTTTGTAATTTATTTTTGATCAGTTGATGTGATGAAAGAGGGAGGTATAGTGACTCTGCGCAATGCAAAGATTGACATGTACAAGGGATCTATGAGGCTTGCAGTTGACAGATGGGGACGTGTCGAAGTCGCAGAAGAGCCCACAGACATCACTGTGAAGGATGATAACAATCTTTCGCTAATCGAGTATGAGCTTGTGAGCGTAGAAGCTTGATATGGTTCCTCCATAAACGGAAATCAGAGCGACTTAAAAGAGACTTATTTCGTTAGTTGCAAAAGCCTCTTTGGTTTGAGTTTTTGCTATAAGAATTTGCAGGTGGTTTCGAGTCTTATGTATTATCCCGGCTTACCTCTGATTTATCGGTCTTGTTTTGACAAATCAGGTTGCCGTTTTTTTGTAGATTGATATTCTATTTAAATATGGTGGGATCTTCCTCTTCTTTTCTTTTTATTTTGGAAAATTATTTGCTAGCTAGATGGACTATCCAAGATTATGTAGCTATCTACACAAACTAAACAAATGTACTGTAACCTACGTGAATTATAGCACATAAAAACACACAATCTTATACATAATATATTAAATTTTGTATTTGTATCTAATTATAATGAATTATGATTATGAATTCTCAAGTGCAATTTTAGATTCTTTTCATTGAGACCCTAATATTGTACCAAAACAATAATATACCAATGTCAAACCAAAAACAAAAATAAATTGACGTGAAAATCTTCACAACTTCAATATTAAAAAGAAAAGCAAAATGAATAAATGTCTCTTAAATAGATTCATTAAGTTTGTTGGTTCAATTTCAGTTAAGAAAAATCATTGAATTTGTGGGTTGGATTTCAGTTTCACATACAAACATGAGGTAATTTGTTTTGATAAACATGAGGTAATTTGTGTCGATGTTTGCGTTTATATAAATGTTTTCGTGTTTCAGGGTTGTTTTTCTTAAACAATCTAAAACAAACCGTATTAAGAAGTGCAATGATAAGATTTAGTTGAATGTGCTATACAAAAGTAATAAAACTTTTGTCACAGTATTGCAACGTTACTGTTTTGGTAGTGGATAATTGAATATTAACAATGGGATTTTGAGTGTGTTGAATTAGTGCAGAGTCCAATGAAATTAGCTTTGTCTGCTTGGTGTTTGTTGTGCTGACACCCATAACAATATGGTGATGTGCTAACATGTCAAAGATTGCTGCCAAAGAAACTTCTAACTATTTAGGAAGTATACCCCTAAAGCAAGAAAAGAGGTGGCTAAATCTTGGGAGAAAGCTCAGGATTGTTACTCTATTTCTAGCAGGACTGTTACTCTATTTCTAGCATTGGTGGCCAATTAAATTGTTGAATGCGGGAATAGTTATAGTGTGAACTTAGTTAACTGGACATGTGCTTGGCGAAAGTGATTTGACGAGAATTCCATATCGTTATGCAGTTGTTGCAATCGAGAAAACAATAAGGAGGTGGAAGACTACATATTTGACTACTATTTAACATTTAGATGGCAAACTACATACAACCATGGTTTAATGCCAATAAACATGTCTAAGATTTGGAAAGTTTCAGATGAAACATGTATTGAAGCACTTCCTTATAAAAATCTTCCGGGAAGACCAAAGAATAAAGCTAGAATAAAAGGTATCAATGAATCTCCAAAGCAAAAGAATGTTGGTCGCAAAGGTAGGGAAATGCATTGTGATTTATGTGGTCAAATAGGACACAACTCGAGAAGGTGTCCTACCGAGGTAATTATATTTTTTCTCTTTTTTTTACCAAATGGTACACTTAAGATTTGAATTTGTCATTTTGTATTGTGGTATTTATTATGTTAAATATTGTTGAGGGAAATGCATTAAGTTTTTGTTATTCTTTACTAGAGTTTCTCATCTTAGGGTGATGATGTTTTCTTTTAACAGTGCCCGGAGAGTAGGGCAAAGAGATGCGTTCACAAGATGTTGCCGAAGTAGAAACTATAGTTGCTGAATTTGAAAATATAGATGTTACTTCAATTTCACCTCAACAGACTCAACTTGATTAGATTACTTTTTGGTTTAAACCACATCAAATAAAGACGTTATGGTGTTGTAGACGAAACATCTCTTGTTGTATTTTGTTGAACTTTTGTTGGCTGAACTAAAATATATCTCAATCTACTTTGAAATATTATGTGTCTCCCAAGTTAGTATTTTTGTTAGCTTCCAATATCTTTATCTTTTTAGATTACTAGATTTTTCAAACTCCAAATCTCGTTGAAATATCAAAAATGAAACTAGCTCGCAATAACATATGATGTATTGAAACTATGAGATAACATAATTCAAAATTGTTGAATCTATAAACAAGTAGAGGTCTAAGATTAATTAAGTGCCTACAATTCAAAGAAACTAGGAGTGAATGATAGAGTTAAAGTTAAGAGACAATAACAAAATGATCTTTTGTTGTTTGCTGCAATAAACAGAGACTAAAGAATTAGAGAATAATGCTTCACTTACCGAACACATGGATTATACATTAATATGGTAACATAAATAATCCCACTCCCATTAAACAGTGACTCCTTGGTGTTGATTTTCAAGAAAATGAATTTGGGAGATATTAAGAGAGAGTTAGGCGAGAATATAAAGTAAGCAATCTATCTTTCTTACTTTGTAAGTAAGGTATACATATATATATATAGATATATAAGCTATACAACGCTAGGGTTTTGCCCAAATAAAGACACTACACTAAACAACAAATAATTAATAAGAGGAAAGAAGAGGAGAGTCTTCCATCAATCCCGAGGTGTGTCCAATCCTGAGGCGCATTTTCTCACTTTCACGTGATCCCTTAAGTCTCCGCGCCTCCAAAGGATTTCTTTTGTCTAGTTGTCCATTCCAACAGTTCCCTTAATGACAAATGAAGACTTAGGCATTCTTGTCCATTCATAACTATCCATTCCATTGGTCATTTGCTTGCACGGACCAAAGACCCTCTTCAGTTACCTTCTATCACAAGTCTTCTTCTTCCTTGTTGATTAGTTAATACTCTCCCTCAAGGTTGATTCCATAGGATATGAGGATCAAGTTTGAAGATTTTAACTCCCCACCTCGTTAAAACCTTTAGTGTAAAATCCAATTGGGATAAAAATATTTAGAGGAAAAAGAGTATCGTTCATTGTTACGTTTTGAGCAAATTGATGAGCCCAAGTTTTGAGTATATAAACTCACATACTTTGAGACTTCCAGCCTTCGTAAATATATCTGCAAGTTGATCCCCGCTTCTTGTATAGTACGGTAAGAGGACCCCTTGTTCTACCTTTTCCCAAACCTTGTGACAATCGACTTCAATGTACTTTGTTCACTCGTGAAACACCAAGTTTGATGCGATGTTTATAGCTGCTTGATTGTCACAATGCATTGTGATTGGTTCTTTGATCTCAACTTCCAAATCCTTGAGTAATGCTTTCAACCATATGAGTTCATTTGTGAATTTCCGCATTGACCTATATTCGGCTTCCACACTTGAGCATGATACAACCTTTTGCTTTTTGCAAGTTACTAGGTTGCCTCTATGGAACATGCAATATCCAGTTGTGGACTTGCTGTCTTGTCTATCGCTGGCCCAATTCATATCAAAATACCGTACAAGAGTTGTGTCTTCATTTCTCCCTATCCATATGCCTTGCTCCGGAGTCCCTTTTATAAATGGCTTTGCAGAGCCGAAGAACATTCCCGGGTGCCACAATATGTTTAAGACCCGACAGATGGTACATATAGACTTCATCGTCAAGCTCGCCTTGGAGAAATACATTTTTGACATCCATTTGCCACAATTCTTAATCAAGGTTAGTTGCTAATGAAAGGAAAACACGTACCTAGTGTAGTTTGGCCATCAGAGCAAACATGTCGTGATAGTCCTCACCATAGGTTTGTGTGAAACCCTGGCCTACAAGGCGAGATTTATGCCTCTCAATATGGCCATCACTTTTAAAATTGATGGTGAATAACCATCTAAATGAGATGGCTGGCTTGCCTTGTGGGATAGTAACTTCTTCCCATGTGTGATTCCTTTCCATGGCATCATGTTCCTCATTCACCGCATCACGCCAAACTTGGTATTCCTTAGCCTCTTCATAGGTCTTGGGCAAAAAATGTTGATCAAGTGTAGTCATGAAGGCCTTATGTTCAAGTAGGACCGTGGTAAGATGACATGTGAGTTGCTTGGGGGTGAGCAACCGCATTGTTGTTGTAGTAGACCCGAGAGTTCATCCGGAGCCATTGGTTACAACGAAGAGAGGTTTCCGAGACGGTGGTGAGTTGGTCTGGAACGGTGGTGCATGGAGAGTTCATCCGCATCCGTTGGCTACGGCGCAGGGAATAAGCCAAAATGGTGGTGAGTGGGTCCAAGGGTCGTTTGGTAGGATCACTGGGAGCACCCTCGGATTCAACGGGAGCGCCTCAGATCCATCGGGAACGCCCCATGCTAGGGTGGGCACACCCTAGGAAGTGCTCTCAGGAGCTTCGTCGAGTTCACTGGGAGTGGTAGGAGCGGCTTTGGACGTGGTCTCAGGAGTGCATGTAGGATTATCAAGAGCGCCCCCACGTACATCTGGAATGCCATTCGGTAGGGTGGGAGCGTCCTACTGTGCAGAGGGAGCACCCTGCTAGGCGATATGAGCATTGTCCAGGCGCGAGCGTTCCGACACTGCAATTTGTTCCAACAGCCTTTGTAGAGCTGCGGCCCGATCCGAACCTGATTGTCATAGGCCCCGAAACCTCTTCCCAATTCTTCACATCATAGTACCCTTTATTTTCAATAAATTTGACATCTCTTGAGACAAGCACTCTCTGAGTTTCAGGTACATAAACACTTGTATCCTTTTTGGGTTGTTGTGTATCTAATGAAGATTTCTTTGGTGCTCTTGGCCTCAAGTTTGTTTCTCAAGTCCCTGAGAACTAGAACAAAAACAACACAACCAAAAACACCTAAATGATAAACAATGGGTTTGGTTTAGTTGAGTACCTTAAATGGTGTGCAATCTTTGAGTACTTTTGTTGGAGTTCGGTTGATCACACAGCATGCAATGACAACTGCATCTCCCCGAAAATTTTTGGGAATATTTGTATGGAACATCATGGCCCTTGCCACCTCCATTAGGTGTCTATTTTTTTCATTCGGCCACACCATTTTGTTGAGGATTACACTCAACAAGTTGGATGTAAATTCCGGCATATAAAAAGCACTCGAGTGTTTATTGAATAACCGCAAGTTGCCTATACCCTTAATAGGGACCTTAGTTCCATTAGAAATTTCAACATTACCTAGAGCTGTATCAATGTTCTCAAGAAGATTCCTATTGTTAATCATATGATGGGTAGCCCCAGAATCCACAATTAACGGTGTATTCAATTTATTCAATTTTAAGACATTAAATGAGTTACCAGATTCTTTTAGTGCGTTGATGGATTTAAATAGCTCGGCTAGGTCAGTTTTCTTTACATACTCCTCATGTGTCATGGCCATTGCCTTTGCTATACCCATTGCTTGTTGAGTGGATGTTTCCTCAGACCTTGGACCTCCCTCTTCGCCATGTGCTACATTGGCTTTGCCATTGTTTTGCTCCCAACATCGATCCTTGGAGTGCTCATTCTTCTTGAAATTGTTACACACCGATACTTTTCTTTACTCATTATGGTAAGCCACTTTATTTTCCATGACGAGTTCTCCTTTTCCACTAAGGAGACCTCGATTTCCTTGCTCCCTTTGGATGAATCCACATACTTCTTCTAAACTAGGGAGCTTATCCATTCTCCAAAGGTGACGTACTAGGTTGTTGTAGATCAGATCTATGTTCATCATGAGTCCAAAAATCTTATTTTGCTATATCCTTTCACTCATATCTTTGGATCCACCATCGTTGGCCTAAGCATTTCAAGCTCGGCCCAAAGGGAATGGTACTTCTGGAACCACTTGGTAAATTCCATGCCATCTTGCTTGAACTCACTTAGCTTCTTCTTGACTTTGTACACTCAGGCTGAGACTAGAGGTTCCCATACACCTTTTTGAGTGTATCTTAAAGGTGTTTAGCACTTTCACAATATGAGTAAGCTTCATGGATGGAGGGGTCAATAGAGTTTTCAAGAGAACGAGAACCACTTGGCCACCTTGATACCATTTCTCCTTGTCCACCGCCATAGCTTCCGCCACCTTGCTTCCATCACCTTCCTTGGCTTTCCTGGAAAAATGGACCGACCTAATTGGAGCTCCTACATCAACATGGCTCCAAATTCCTCGGCCGCTCAAGACAAATTTTACTATTCTTGACCATAAAACATAGTTCACACCTTTAAGTGTGACATGAACATTAAAATTCTTGGAGTTTTCCATTTGAGACAAAAGAATTCGATTTAGTGAATCAGATTTTTTTAAGAGAGATAAGTTTAGCGGAATCAATAAGATCTCAAGAGCTTTGCCCTGATACCATGTTGATTTTAAGGAGAATAAATTTGGGAGAGATTAAGAGAGAGTTAGGTGAGAATAGAGAAGAAGAAATCTATCATTCTTACTTTGTAACTAAGGTATACACACATATATAAAGCTATACAAGGCTAGGGTTTTGCTCAAATAAAGACACTACACTAAACAACAAATAAGTCTATAAAAGAAAAGAAGAGGAGAGTCTTCCATCAATCCTGAGGTGTGTCCAATCCATAGGCGCGTCTTCTCTCTTCACGTTATCCCTTGGGTCTTCGTGCCTCCAACGGGTTTCTTTTTTCCAGTGATCAATTCCAATGGTTCCCTTAATGACTAATGAAGACTTAGACATTCTTGTCCATTCGTAACTATCCATTCCGTCGGTCATTTGCTTGTACGGACCAAATACCCTCTTTGGTTACCTTCTATCATAAGTCTTCTTCTTCCTTGTTGATTAAGTTGATACTTGGACGTTGTAGACAAATGATTTTTGAATTTTGATGGCGACAATGAGAAATTAATTGTATCTTCTAACCTAAATTGGTTTGGTTTTATTTACAATATTAAGGTCACAATAAAAAGAATTTAAAAATACATTTGAGGACTCATAATTGTAATTCACTATAATTAGGCACAAATATAAAATTTAATATATTATGTATAAGTTTGTGTATTTAATGTGCATTAACTATAATTCACGTGGGATATAGAAATTTGTTTAGTTTGTGTAGGTAGCTATATAATCTTGTATAGTCCATGTAGCTAGCAAATATTTTTCCTTTTATTTTCTTAGAAAATTTATCAAAGCATACTATACCGAATAGAAGAATTGGTCTATTGAGGTTTATGGTGCTTACTTTAGATCTACCGTTGCATTAATCTATGCAAAGCGGTAAGATGACTAGTTGCATGATTAATCCTAAATATCCCTTGTGGATTTTTGTTTACGATTGAGATTTTTTTTGTTGCTCTTCCTTATAGTTTGGGTAATTTGGTTTAAGTGACATTGTGATATTCGACTCAATGAGTGATAAGATCTGATCACTCTCGAAACAAAGAAAGTCATGTGAAAACCATTACATCTTCGCGGTTTTGATTAACCTGAAAACAAATTTCGGAGACTACCAAGCTTGAATACGGTGGAGGTAAGTTTCAAGTACAATAGCTTAATGTACTTAATTTCCAATGAGAGTAAAGCGGAGAAATGTAACCTTTGACTAGATTGGATTTTGATGTAGTAAGGAATAAGATTAAAGATAACAAAAATTTCATACATTTTGTCTACATTAAATATAATTGTAATTATTATCTTCATTAAGATGTTATGCATATGATGAATATTTTTAAAACAGGTTCATGGGCATTTGGGTTTGCCATCTAAGTTTTTCTAATCGAGGTTACAAAGACATTCATTTTTGTTTCTGTAAGTACCATAAAGAACACAATGACACTTCTCGCAACACATACTACAATACTTGAGACATAATTTATATTGACTAGCCTCCGAACATCTCACATTACATTTTAAACCGCAAACTTCCATGTCATTTATTATCACATATAAAAATCTTTGAACTTTAGACAATTATATTGTAATGATGGATTAACAAAGACTACTAACTATATATATACTTACACGACTCAACGTTTGAAATTTAAAAAAATGAAGGAGTGAGGAAAAGTGAGATGGTGAAGACTTGTACAATCGCAAACTTCATTTTCATAGTTAAAACTTTCAATTGCACAAACAAAATATATATGTATCGATGACTTGAGAATGGGTGAAATATGGTTAGAGAAAAGGACTAATTTATTGTTAGATGAAAAATTATTCAAGAATTTTTTTTGTATTACTTTTTATACCATTTCAATATAATCTATAATCAATTAATTATAATCACATAATAAAATCATATTTAGATTTTGGAGCATTTTATGATTGCAATTGGTATATTTTAGTTATATTATTCACTATATTTTTGAAACTTTATACAATCTTGTTCATTCTTATTAATAATTGGTGAATGTCTTCAATATCTTACATATTTTATAATAAAAAGATATGATCAATTATGCTATTAAATGACAATAAAAATAGATACTGTGTAAATAATATCTAAAATTTTTAGGTAAACACTGAGTCACAATTGACTGGTACATTAGTTAAATATCTACATGATGTAGGCAGCAAGAATCAATTTCTAGATATACAAGTGTGTCTATCTTTAGTGGACTTACTATCTTACACTATACTATATGACACATGCAAATAATATCAAATTAGCTAGAATTAATCACATAAGTATTTGAACTATAATTATAAGAGCATAAATAAGTTCATATCTAGTATTTAATATTCCTCTATATATCTTAATCCTAATCTTAGATTATTATTTTTGGCTTTATAATAGTTTCTTTGGTTTTTGCTCTAATATTTTTCCAAAAAATATACATCTCAATAATATTGATTTTGTATACTAACAGATACGAAGACAAAAAATAAAAATATTATTTTGAACTCAAATGTGTCTAGTGTCTACATTATTTGTTTTAATTAAATATGTTATGATGCATATGACCTTTAGCCTAGTGTCAAGTGGTAAGTTCACTAAATGTATATGTATTTGCACAACTAGGGATCTACTCCTGCCGCCTTCATTATGTAGGAACTTAGCTAGTATGCCGGTTATTTGTGGCCCAATGTTGATAAAAAGAAAAAAAAATTAAATATGTTATGAAGATTAAGTCAAAAGTATACGTTTAAACTAGGTGTGGGCATATGGTTATTCGGTTCGGTTCGGTTCAGTTTTTTGGTTCTTGGTTTTTCGATTCTTAAAATAATGGAACCAATGGATACTTTCTAAAATTCGGTTCGGTTTCGGTTCGGTTCTCCTCGGTTCCGGTTCCAAATGGATACTTGAAATTGGAACCGAAGAGGAACCGAAATAAATTTGGTTCTCAATCGGTTCCGGTTCCAAATGGTTATTTAGACAAAAACATTTAAAATAACCATTTTGTTACAAAAAATGTACACAAAACCGAACCGGAATCAAAAAAAATTGTTTGGTTCGGTTCCATTCAGTTCTTTGATTATAGTTTTTATGCTCAATTAATCTTAGGAGTAATAAAAATCAATTAATAGATTAGCTTCGGTTCTAACTTAGGTTCTAACTTTGGTTCTCGGTTCGGTTCTTCGGTTCCGGTTTTTTTGCCCAGCCCTAGTTTAAACCACTAGATTACAAATTTTTATTTACTATTAAAAGAAAATCATTTTAAGACAACGATTTTAAATTTATATAAAATTACATTTTAAACGTTTTGTAGAAAAATTAATTATGAATAAATTTTTTTTAATAATTTTGTTTTTATTCATATTGGATCAAATTTTTAATAAATAATCATATTTAATAGAAGAATTAATATATTTAATAATGATTTCCTTTCTGGCGGTTACGAGGAGGTGGTAATTATCACTACTTTCCGTGGTTAATATAGAATATATGGAAAGCCAGAAACGATTTTTGTTTCTTGAATATCGTTCCCGACCCTGGTAGATTCATCTCTCGGTCAATAGCGGAATATGGGGAATTGTCAGTGATTCGGCTACGACCATCTGTTCAGTGGTTCGGCTACGACCATCTGTTCAGTGGTTCAGACACACGGGCTATACCGGGACACGTAAATCCGATTGGATTTTCCCTACTACAACCAATTCAGGCTTTACAGGTTACCGATATTTGGTGGATGCCTCCTGGAAGACGACGGCCCAGAAACGGGTTTAGGCTGGTTCGGTTTTCCAGATTTGGTAGAGGGTAGTTGTTCGTAGATGCTCGAGGAGTCAACATAAGTTTATTCGCACTGCATGGAGAGGTGGAAGCTGTTATTGAATCACTGTTCGCTATCCAAGTTCTGGAGGTTGAGATGTCTACGGATTGTGAGACTGTGATTGAGGTCTCTCTC
>JAKUCM010005632.1:0-12583 GCA_023374145.1 Lepidium sativum
GATAAAGCAAACTAGAAACATGTATCACAATCAGACATAGTAGATTTGGAGATATCTAAATGTTAAAGCAGAGTTGAAGACGTGGCATCAAATCATTGGTTATCTTAAATTTCCTTGTGGTATGGCTAATCTAGTGGTTCTTGTCCAAGTTACAATTGCATCGTAGTGACTTAGAGTTTAATCGAGAGACTCCTGCATCAATGGCGGGGATCATAAGCCCTAGCCCTACAGCTCTTTATTTCACCAGGTAAAAACTAGTCCTTTATCCGAAAGTTGACTCCTTTAGAAAAATTAGTCCCTTTATCTTTGGAGTGTTCTCATCCAAAACCAGAATCAATCAGCTGAAGTTGACAGTTTTATTTGTGATGCAGTAATGTCGCCGGGAGGAGGTTGAAAGCGGTGAGTTGGGCGGGAAAGATCTTCTCCGGTAACTTAACCCGCCGGAGAAACCTGAGAATTGCGGCGGAGGTGAAATTCGTTAAGGCAGAAGAAGCGAAGCAATTGATAACAGAGGAAGGTTATTCAGTGGTGGATGTAAGAGACATAACACAATACGAAAGAGCTCATATAAAATCTTGCTACCATATCCCTCTCTTTATCTACAACGAAGACAATGATATTGGTAACAACTCGAGCTTTAACTTGAACAAACTATAGAGTTTATAATGTTGACACTCTGAGTTGATTTTGTCTTTGAACAAAATTGCAGGCACGATAATAAAGAGGACAGTGCACAACAATTTCTCAGGGCTCTTCTTTGGTTTGCCTTTCACGAAAATGAATCCGGAGTTTCTTAAGTCCTGTAGAAACCAGTTTTCTCAAGACAGCAAGCTTTTACTTGTTTGTCAAGAAGGTCTCAGGTTAGTAGACAAAACTCTGGATTCACTGAGACATGTATCACCAAATGTAGTATGATGAGAATTTTAAGTTTCTTTGCCGATTGTGAAAAGATCTGCAGCTGCATCTAGTAGATTGGAGGAAGCAGGTTACGAAAACATTGCTTGTGTAACATCAGGGCTACAATCAGTGAAACCAGGTTTGATTGCTTCATCTAGAATCATTTCTAGGAGTGTTTTGGAGACAGTTTGGTTTTGAGAAGGATGATGAATCTGATTTGCTGGATGCTGCGTCTTTAGGGACATTTGAATCAGTTGGATCAACCGAGTTGCAGAATGCAGGTAAAGCAGGACTTATCACTATTCAAGGCAAGATCTCAGCAGTCTTAGGAACAGTGCTCGTAAGTAAAATTTACCGTAGAGTTAAAGAACATAGAGAATGTTGTTTGTTCTTCCCTTTTGGTTATGAACTAGAACCATGTCGAACTTGCAGGTGCTTATTTGTTCATTACGCTCTTCCCCGACCAAGCAGAGAAGCTGTTTCCTCCAACAAGCTAAGACAAGACAATGCAAGAGAGAAGTTATCACAGCATTAGCCTGTTTCGACTATGGAATGTGACAATGTGTAGATGCCTAAGGGAAAAAAAATTCAGAGAAACAGATATTAAATTCAAGGATTTACTAAATTTTGAGCAAATTTGCCTGTTTATCTGCTTCTAACAATGGAAATATATAAACACTTACAGAAAAGACTGCATAATGTGTTTTCGAAACAAAAACATGGGGATAACCAAAATAATATTAAAACTAAAACAAAAATGAAATAAGCAGAGAATAAAACCTACACACACAGAGAAAAGAAAACGAAAGAGCTTTAGGAGTTAGAGAGCGTTGCTGTGCAGTTAAGTACTGATGTCAAAGGTGCTAGCAATCTCTGAGTAGGTACGGATCAAGAGAACTCTCTACAGTGACTGAGACATCTTTTTAACGCCATTTGTCGTTAGTCTCCTTGTAGGCAATAAAGTTGCCGGATATTTCCCGTTGCTGTCACCAAAAAAGTAGAGACATATCGATCATTTGGATGGCCAATGGAGTGAATGAACTAGAATGGGGGTTTGATTTGATTACCGTAGAGCCAGTCTTTGAATTGCACGTGGAATGCTGCAGTAAGTTCGCGTTTCCGGATATCTTCAAGAGCTGTTTCTCTTAGGGATTGTCTTGTTTCTTCTAAGTTCTTCAGCTGCTCAAAACCAAAAACACAGTTTAAGGATCAGATGCTGAGATATGAATGAAAAGCAAACGAGTAGTTTTATGCAATATAGCAAAAAGAAAAAAGAAAACACACGTTTGTCTGCTGTGCTGCCTTGTATGCTTCTGGCAATGGAAATGGATTTTCTTTCGTGGAACCACCAGACTCGCCCGCAAACCAGTTTGGGATCTGAACCACAAACATTGATGTGAGAAATTGAACCCGTGATCACAATGTTTGTAATCAACATACCTAGTTATTACCGAAAAATCAACTAACAAAAAGAGGAGCTTTACCAAAAAGGTAGTGAAATGGTCAGGGCCCACACATGAAGCCAATTCAGATTGTTTCTCGGAGGCACCAGTAGGATGGGATACTGAGTCGTTCGGATCAGCTGCTCCTAGTGCCAGGCATTCATTCCATTTGTTGATTGTTGGCTCAATTCCTACCTCGGCCATGTGCTCCTCCAAGTTTGAGTAAAATGTATTATATGGAGCAACCTGCAACAGATAAACGTCAATTGATGCCAATATATAGACAACACATCATATATGTTTCCACTGAACTCAATAGAAGAATTGACTCTGACAGCATACTCATTTGTCAAATACAATGAACCACTAATATGATCATGAGTATAATAAGCTTTTAACATTGTAAAGATATAACCCAACTACAAGTTCTTTTTGGATAAATGTGGTATATTTGCTATTATCAGCTAAATATCAGAGCGGGAAAGAAGAGTTGTGTATGCAGTTCCATACAAACTTGTAAATTAACACACCACCTGTAGTTTGTTATTATCACCAATAATAAGAGGTCGCTGATTGACTCCCAAAAAGAATACACATTCACGGCAATTGGCAATGCAGATTCGTTTGGTAGCTGCAATCACATGAACTCTCTCACAATGCTCAATTCTTACTGCCTGCAAAGACCATAAAATACTCTCACTGTATCTTCTAATCCGAACCTCACTAACAAAGACTAAAGCAGGAAAGAGTACAGTTGTCATACCTTGCCAGCAGCTCCCAGAACAATGGTAGAATCAGAACATCCATACACAGTTGCATATCTCAATGGCGCTAAAAGATAAATGACAGAATCATGGCAATTGGCAACCTACAGAATACACAAAGACATGCAATTGACGGCATACACGAGGGAAAGAAACTGAAAGAGGATTTTATCAAAATGGGAAGGATTTCTGATTAAAAAGGAAACTAGTTGTTTGATACGAACCTTCACTGATCTACCCTTAAGATCGGAAGCCTGCTTGAAAAGTGAATTCTTGGAGACTCCTTCTATAATAAATGGACCTCTATCATGAGATGAAACTTTATTAAGAGCTGCACTAGTATCCGTCATTGCAGCATCTTGATCAGCGGCATTAGATGTCCCATTTTCTTTTCCAGTAATTCTATTAGATATGCTCTCTAAAGCGGAAGCTATATTTTTCAGTAGCCAATCTATCACTTGGGAAGCAGGAACAGGAACAGCGGGCATATCAGGATCAGAATTCGCAAAGAAAGGAGTAGCTTGACTCAAAGAACGTACATTAGCTCCCTTGTCAACATAATTAAATAGAAATCCAATATGCTCAAAACTCTCCATAGACAGGACCTGAGGAGGAGAAAATAAATAACAAAATTTGATGAAAACCCACCTAGCATAAGAGATACGTTCTCTCTCATTCCTAATACTATCTAATATTTATATTCCAACTTTATGTTTGTCCAATTGAAACAAAAACTCCTTCACAAGTGAGATGAAGAAAGGTTAGCACTTACCAAAGACTCATCTCCTTCTCCCTCCATAGGCTCTGCAAGGAGAGAAACAATATTTGCTACGTGCTTTTCCAGATACGATAATTGATGAGCTTCTTCATCTGCCGGTGATGGCATAAACCGACGACTGTTGCTACGAACAAGCTGCAAGATGATGCAAGGAAACTCAAAACTTCAACAGCAACAAGATTGCCAAGACGCATATGATAGAAATGTTATCTATTTTCGAGTCACATTAATGAAAAATGTAAAGAACTTGCCTGAATTTGCGACAAGGCAGACAAGTATCCATCGAAAGCCGAAGTCGATGGCCAAACATCAGCCACAGCTGCAGAGTCCTTATGCGTCCTAGGCAACAACTTCTTATACGATTGAATGTAGAGAAACACAATCAGATCCCTCAAATCAGCTCCCACCGAATTAACTTCTTCTGCTTTGGCCAGAACCAAAGGATCAGTCTCGCAATGGAGCACCGAACCGAGAGTTTCAAGAACAAGGCGCGCATGGTCACCGGAGATCAAGAGGGCTTCCGAAATGGCAACAGATCCAACGCGATTATTCGTCGCCGAATCAGCTAACTTTTGCTTGATCGGAGCAAGGGTTTGTATCGGGTCGGTAAAAATGAGCTTCTGGATCGGAAGAAGGCCGTGCTCGAAAGGCACACGCCTTGGATGGATTACCGAATTCGAACTCGGAATCGGGTTCGGAATTTCAATAGGGTCTAGTTCAGATGGTGCTGATTGATCGTTGAGTTCTTCCGTCATAATGGCTCAAAACCAGAGAGACAGAGAGCAGTTGTGAAGTTGCAGATCTTTCAACATGAAACAAAAAAAATTGTCATCGAGAAGGAAGAAAAGAGAGAAAGAGTTAATGTTACACTGCGACCAATCACATACTATTATTCTACACCTCGTAATAAATAATGGGCCAAAAGGCCGATATTAAAATGGGCTTTATTAGCCCATTAAGCAACACGATGATTATTTTCTTCCGACCGAACACAAACCGTTAAAAACTTCGTCCCATTTCCTGCCAGCGACGATTGAAGATTTGTCCGCTTAGAGCCACATTATTAGAGAGTTCTTATTAGACTTTCTTAAATATTATTAGATGATTATATATGGGAAAAATTGAGTTAAGAAATATATTTTAATAATAAAATAATAAAAGAATTTCTTAAATAAGAAGAATTTCTTAAACTTTTTATAATAAAATAAGTTAAGAAACTCATAAAAAACCCTTGATAATGGTGGCCTTACTACTTTCACTGTAATCTTCCGTCGATCGTTCCTCCTCCGCCGTTGGGAGTGGTTCCGATTCCAGTTAGTCCCTCGCATTCTGTCTATTTGCCTACACACTCATCAATCGGTGCTCGTGAGGAGGTTCAGACGCTTTTCGTCGCTGGACTTCCGGAATATGTCAAGCCACGGGAGATTTATAATCTCTTCCGTGAGTTCCCAGGATATGATACTTCCCAGGATATGACCCAATCTCTTAAAATCCGACCCAAATCCTAAAATCGACCCAGTCCTCCCATTAAATCCCTAATTTTGTGACCCATCTCTCACACTTCTCTTTTATTTTGCGAAATCAAAAATTTGAACAACTCTCTTCTTCACATCTCATAACTTCTCGTGATTTCATTTTTTTTCCGTAAAACTACCCTAACTACTGTAAAATTTTGTGGGATTTCGCTCTGAATCATAAATTTTTCTCCACCGAATGCTCCAATTAAAGGTAAATCTTCAAACGTGTGATTAGTTATCATTTGCTTAAGGTATGATTTTCTATTTCGGACTTCAAAGGTTTTGAGATTGATCTATGGTTTTGGTACAAACACTAATTTCAAACTCTCAATGGTTTTGATTCCGAATTTGGTTTTGAAAGTTATTATTATTTTGAAATTGATAGTCTTTGATGATTGATTAGAATGTAATGTCAAACTCTCTATGTTTTGGTTTTAAAATAATTGTGGATATTGCATTTAGAAATTAGTGATGATGTTTGATATTGATAAATTTTGTGGATATTGTGTTGAGATGGTGTATATTATTGATTGTGTTGATATAGTGTATATCATCGATTGTGTTAAGATAATGTAGAAGATTGTGTTTGACATATCTCTTTTTTTCTTGCAGTCATGGTTCCTGTGTTTAAAATAGCTTGAGGCGAGGTAAGGCGGCGAGGTGCTGTCACTGCGCTCCAAGCCTAGGCGTTCGCTCAGTGACGCCTTTTGTACCTGAGGCGTAACTACACAAAAAATATAAGGTTAGTTATCTGTATTCATCTCTAAACAATGTTATCATTATTTGTGTAGTTAGAAGTTAGAACCAATAAAAAATGTTGACAAATCCAGAACTCATTAATGTAGATAATGACAAAGAAACACAGATAATGTCTAACTAAAACTCTAAATGTTTCTTTAGATAATGACAAAGAAACACATAAATGTTGACAAATTCATAACACAGAAATGTTAACATTGTCTAACTAAAACTCTAAAGCACAGAATTGTCTAATTAACACAGAATTGTTAACTAAAACTTTAGATAATGACAAACACAAAATTGTCTAACTAAAACTCTAAAAATCCCCTTCATAATCAGCTTCCAAATCCACAAACACTTCATTATTCCCATATCCTCCAAAATCTTCTTCAGTTTCATCCTCATCATCCTCATCAATCAGCTTCATTGAAGTTGGAGTTGGCCTTTGAGATGCTATTCGAATTGGAGTGGAGCTCGTGGTTGCTGCTCTAGTAAGGTAGCTAGGCTCATCAGCTCCAGAACCCCTATTCACTGTATCCCATGTTAAATCACTATCATCAAATATAAGATCAACAAACTCATCAGTTTCCAGCCCATCCATTTTTCCTACTAGCCACTCATTACAATCATCAATATCTTGTAAGTTGATGGGTCCAATTGTGTCTCTCCTATTGTAACGACGTGTTAGAGCACGATTATACTTAATAAACACCATATCATTCAACTGATCTTGAGCCAATCGATTCCTTTTCTTAGTATGGAGATGTTGAAACACACTCCAATTTCTTTCACAACCGGTTGCACTACACGTGAGACTTAGAACCTTTATGGCAAAGTCTATAAGTGTTGGGGTAGTTGCTCCAAAAGAAGACCACCACTTAGCTGGTGATTTTGTTGTCTTAGTTGCTCCAAAAGAAGACCACCACCATTGGATGACCAAAGAGTCCTGAAGCATTCTTAAATTGATCCAACTCTTGCAGTATCTTATCTTGAGTTGCAAGTTCAGGAACTAACCTTCCAACAGTAGTATATAAACTTGACATAACATCTTCACAATTCACATCTGACTCTAACCCTTTATACTGAAACTATGGGTTTAAAAAGTAGCCAACAGCATGCAAAGGCTGATGGAGTTGACATTCCCATCGCTCATCAATGATATCAAATGCACGCTTGTAATTATCTTCTTTATTATTAAAAGTCATAGCAATCGCCTCCTTAGCCATATCCATTGCTTCATATATGTACCCCATAGTTGGGTTTTTTTCCCCATCAACCATCCTAAGCACCTTAACTAAAGGACCTGTCAACTTGAGTGCATATAACACGTTTCTCCAAAAACTCTCTTGCATAATGATCTATTTCACCTTCCTTGCTCTTGTTTCCTTTGGCCACTTAGAATCATTCCAGTCTTGAGAATTTACAAAAGTCCTCAATGCATTTTTGTGGATGTAATACTGCGAAAGTGTTATAAATGATGTAGCAAACCTAGTGACTGTTGGTCTATGTAGATTTCCTTGTTTTGTGAATCTCCTCATCATATTCACAAGAGATGTATGACTATAGATGTAGCCATTAATAAAGATGCAGTTCCTTATTGATGTCTTCACGGAAGGAATTTGTCTTAAATCCTCCAACATAAGATCTATACAGTATGATGCACACGGAAGCCAATATAGATGTGGTCTTTTCACCATTAATAGTTTCCCGGATTTTATATAATAGTTTGCAGCGTTGTCGGTCACCACTTGGATAGCATTAGTTTCCCCAACATCCTCCACCATACAGTCAAGCATATTGAACAGCAAATTAGAGTTTTTCACTACCTCTGAAACATCAACCGATTTGATAAAAATTGATCCTTTTGGCGAGTTAACAAGGAAGTTAGTGATGTCTTTTTGTACAATTGAATCACGCCATCCATCAGACATGATTGAACAGCCTTTAGTTGCCCATTCTTCCTTGTGCTTCACTAGCAGATTTTCTGTTGCTTTTAGCTCTTTCTTCAGCAGAGGAACTCGTAGTTTATACATAGTTGGTGGCACAAAACCAGAACCATATTGACCAACTAACTCGAGTGCTTCATTAAAGTTATCATGATTAATTGCGTTAATTGGAAGCCCCGCATCAAAAAACCACCTAGCAATAGCACTACATGTGTTGTCCCTAAGCTCCTTATCACATACTCCAAAAATATATTTTCTTTCTTTTCTTCCTTTCAAGACATCAAGAGGAGTTGGGGTAACAAACCTGTCCATTGGACCCTTAAGCTTCTTCAAATTAGGCTGACCCTGATGACCTCTGTAACTAGGCTGACAGTCAACTAGTTCTTCTTCATAAGCATCATATTGAGTGGCTGGTGATGGCATCATTCGAGTAGTTGCTTTAGCTTCAGCCTTGTTCACCATAAAACGTTTGACTTCTTCCTTCACATGGTCTGGAATGTTAGGACAAAGAGTAACAGAGGTATAACGTCCAACCAAATGCTGTTTTACACGTTGAACTCCACCATTTGTGATTTTATCACAGAAGTTACACGTCCAAAAACCATATTTGTTAGGATCAAGAGTTGCATATTTTCTTGCTGGATCAACAGAATCAGACATGATAAAAAAAAAGAGTACAGAGAACTTCTTGGCAAACTAGTTTTGAAACTAGTTTCTCTAATGTTTCAAAACTTACGTGAGGAGGTAAAGAGGCAAGACAGTTAGGTTTTTAAGTTTAATTAAGTTTTGAAAACATAAAAAGGAACTAAATATTAATGTTAATTACCTTTTTATTTTGCAGGCGTGAAGCGGCGCATTTAATGGCAAGGCGTGATGGAGCGATCACCTTTGTGAAATCGCCTGACCTTATATGTACTAGAAGAAGGTCAAGTAGAGGTAGTGGTAGAGGAAACGGCGAAGCCAAACCCATTAAGGATATACACATTGAACATGAGGGAATTGACGATAAAGTATTAGAAGACACAATGGTATGTATATTTCACTGCTATTATTATGCTTAGTTGGTAAGATATTTAAGTTGTTGATTTGAATTGACATTGTGCTTGTGGTTAATTGATTTGGTGATAGGTTTAACTAGTAAAACTTGTTAGTTTTATTATATTTTCGTAAAACGTGTACAACTTTGTAGTTATACACTGTCGTTAATTGCTGAAAATATGTGTGTTTTCATGATATACACATTGAACATGAGGGAAGTGATGATGAAATGTTATAAGACACAATTGTTTGTATATTTCACTGTTATTATTGTGCTAAGTTAGTATGATATTTAAGTTGTTGATTTGGATTGACATTGTGTTTGTGGTGAATTGATTTGGTGATAGTTATAACTAGTAAAACTTGTTAGTTTTACTATATTTTCATAAAACTTGTACAACTTTGTAGTTATACACGGTCGTTAATTGCTGAAAATATGTGTGTATTTTCATGATATACACATTGAACATGAGGAAATAAGTGTTATAAGACACAATTGTATGTATATTTCATTGCTATTATTATGATTAGTTTGTAGGATATTTAAGTTGTTGAATTGGATTGGGTGAGGTGAATTGATTTGGTGATAGGTATAACTAGTAAAACTTGTGAGTTTTACTATATTTTTGTAAAACTTGTATAATTTTATAGCTATACACTGTCGTTAATTACTGAAAATATGTGTGTGTTTTCAAGATATACACATAGAACATGATGATGAAATGTTATAAGACACAATTGTTTGTATATTTTCGCTGCTATTATTGTGCTAAGTTGGTAAGATATTTAAGTGGTTGATTTGATTGACATTGTGATTGTGGTGAATTGATTTGGTGATACGTATAATTAGTAAAACATGTGAGTTTTACTATATTTTCGTAAAATTTGTACAACTTTGTAGTTATACACGGCCGTTAATTGCTGAAAATATGTGTGTGTTTCCATGATATACACATAAAACATGAGGAAGGAAGTGTTATAAGACACAATTGTATGTATATTTCACTGCTATTATTGCAATTAGTTTGTAGGATATTTACGTTGAATTGGATTGAGTGAGGTGAATTGATTTGGTGATAGGTATAACTAGTAAAACTCTATATTTTCGTAAAACTTGTACAACTTTGTAGTTATACACTTTCGTTAATTGCTGAAAATATGTGTGTGTGTTTCAGGATGAAGGACCAACTCCACAGCTACCTACTGGGATGTACTTCAATCCAACGGAGTATCCAAAAAACTTAAGATCTCCACTCGGTGCTTTGTTAAGCAAACGAAACAATTTTTCGATGGGTTGAAGCCTTCATTGACTGATGTGGGGAGGATATGTTTCGACAATCATCTGCAGTTCCGGCATATATTTCATATGCTGATGGAGAGAAACCACATGCCCATGGGCATGTCAATGTTGCTCCTATGAACCACTCGAACAGAAACCAAA
This sequence comes from Lepidium sativum, assembly GCA_023374145.1. Classification (NCBI taxonomy): domain Eukaryota; kingdom Viridiplantae; phylum Streptophyta; class Magnoliopsida; order Brassicales; family Brassicaceae; genus Lepidium; species Lepidium sativum. The sequence continues at coordinate 10,565 of JAKUCM010005632.1, forward strand.
AAAAAAGTTTGGTTGATAAGCTTAAGACAATAACAGAAGAGGTAGATCGTTTGAAGAAAAGAGTGACATTTCTGAAACAGGTAAAATATGTATAACTTGTATAACTAGAATAACTTGTTTAACTCGAATAACTTGTATTGCTTTTCAAATACAGGATGCTGGGGTTTGTGCTAGTGAAGGTGGTGTTGCTGGTGATGTACCTGTTGAATCTGCAACCGTTGATGCTGCACTCGGTGTTAGCAAGGTATAACGTGTAGAACTGGTATAAAAAGTATAACATGTATAACTAGTATAACTTTTATAATTGTTCAACTGTAGGCTAATAATACTCGTGTCGGTATTAGCAATGTATATGTGCGAACAAGTAAGTGCACAACGATTTTTGACCCAAGTCCGGTAGTTACTAGGGCAAAGGTGAAAAATGTGTGAAAAAGTCTAAATTAAAAACTCATTTATCAATTTGTGGTTAAGTAATTTAAGTTTATGTTTATACGATAAATTTATGTTGAAAAATATAAACATAACCTTAAATTACTTAAACACAAATTGATAAATGAGTTTTTAACTTTGACACTTTTCACACCTTTTTGGCCTTTGCACTAGTCACTACTGGACTTGGATCAAAATTCGTTGTGCGCTTACTTGTTCACACGTATACCTTGCTAATATTGGCACAAGTTCCATCAGCCTACAGTTGAAAATTATACAAGTTATACATGTTATACTTTTTATACTAGTTATACATGTTATATCTTGCTAACACCGGGTGCATCATCAACGGGTCTAGGTTTAGTGGGTATATCACCATCAACAGGTTCATTATCACCACCAGCAGTATAACAGGCAGCAGCACCACCTTTACTAGCACAAACCCCAACACCCTGTATTTGAACAGTAATACAAGTTATTCGAGTTATAAAAATTATTCTAATTATACATGTTTTACATATTCCAGAAATGTCACTATTTTCTTCAAACGAACCACCTATTCTGTTAATGCCTTAAGCATATCAACCAAACTTTTTTTTTGGTCTCCGTCTGAGCTGTTCGTAGCAGCAACATCCACATGCCCATGGGCATGTGGTTTCTCTTCATCGGTATATGAAATATATGTCGGAACTGTGGATGATTGTTGAACCATGCCCTCTCCACGTCAGTCAAAGGAGGCTTCAACCCATCGAAAAATTGTTTCATTTGCTTAACAAAGCACCGAGTGGAGATCTTAAGTTTTTTTGGATACTCTGTCGGATTGAAATACATCTCAGTAGGTAGATGTGCAGTCGCTCCTTCATTCTGAAACACACACACATATTTTTAGCAATTAACGAAAGTGTATAACTACAAAATTGGACAAGTTTTACGAAAATATAGTAAAACTCACAAGTTTTACTAGTTATACATATCACCAAATCAATTCACCTCACCCGATCCAATTCAACAACTTAAATATCCTACCAACTAAGCACAATAATAGTAGTGAAATATACATACTATTGTGTCTTCTAACACTTCATCGTCAATTCCCTCATGTTCAATGTGTATATCCTCACATCTCCTCTACCACGACCTCTACTTGACCCTCCTCTAGTTCGAACCATGACTGAAAGGAAAAAATAGATATGTCAAACACAATCTTCTACATTATTTCAACACAATCGATGATATACACTATCTCAACACAATCGATAATCTACACTATCTCAACACAATATCCACAAAATATATCAATATCAAACATCATCCACAATTACTTCAAAACCAAAACATAGAGAGTTTGATATTACATTCTAATCAATCATCAACAACTATCAATTTCGAAATAATAACAACTTCCAAAACCATATTCGGAACCAAAACCATTGAGAGTTTCAAATTAGTGTTTGTACCAAAACCGTAGATCAATCCCAAAAGCTTTGAAGCCCGAAATAGAAAACCATACCCTAAGCAAATGATAACCAATCACACGTTTGAAGATTTACCTTCAATTGAAGCGTTCGATGGAGACAAATCTATGATTTA
>JAKUCM010005633.1:0-31511 GCA_023374145.1 Lepidium sativum
AAGCTAGCCACATTTTGTTGGGTAGACCTTGGAAATTTGACAAGAAAACATCCCATTGTGGCCACACGAACCAATATCACTTTATTCACGATAATAAACGAATGTGCTTTAAGCCGTTAACACCTTCACAAGTTAATGAGTTGCAAACGAACATGACTAAGGATCCGGACACTAAAACGAACCTTTTGATTAATGTTGGGGATGTTAGGAGATTATTTAATGAGTCTTCTTGTCATGTTTTGCTGATGGTCTTTAAAGAATTGTTGTCTATATCTAGTGAAGATGCACCCATTCCGGAAGCCTTCAAGGAGCTCATAAGAGGATTTCAAGACGTCTTTCCCGAAGAGTTACCTCACGGCTTACCTCCTATCCGAGGGATCGAGCACCAGATTGACCTCATCCCGGGAGCCCAACTTCCAAACCGAGCTGCTTATAGAGTCAATCCAACCAAGGCCAAAGAGTTGGAAAGACAAGTTGGAGACCTCATGAAGCAAGGATATGTGTGTGAAAGCCTCAGCCCTTGTGTCGTACCAGTCCTCTTAGTTCCCAAGAAAGATGGATCTTGACGTATGTGTGTTGATTGCCGATCCGTCAATAACATTACCGTGACGTATAGGCATCCTATTCCGAGGCTAGACGATATGCTAGATGAACTTGATGGGGCAAGTATCTTCACAAAAATTGACCTCAAGAGCGGATATCACCAAGTGAGAATGAAAAAAGGTGATGAGTGGAAGACATCCTTCAAAACCAAGCAAGGCCTCTACGAGTGGCTCGTCATGCCGTTCGGTCTATCCAACGCCCCATCCTCCTTCATACGCTTAATGAACCACGTACTCCGACCCTTTATCAATAAGTTTGTTGTGGTTTATTTTGATGATATCCTTGTCTATAGTCGTGACCTTGAAAATCATTTGTTGCACCTTCATGCGGTTTTGACAACACTTCGAGAAGAAAAGCTTTATGCTAACTTCAAGAAGTGTGTCTTTGGTACTAATGAACTTGTGTTGTGAGTGTGCAGGATCTACGAGTGGATCAAGAAAAGATAAGGGCTATCGAGGAGTGGCCCACACCAACAACCGTGAGCCAAGTGAGGAGCTTCCACGGCCTGGCCAGTTTTTACCGACGGTTTGTCAATGACTTTAGCACCAAATATGCAATCTACATTTATCCTAACCAAATCAATGATTCCAAACCAACCCTTTTAGCTTAAACGGGACCTTGTCCAAGCAAATCGAATATTTATCCAATCAAAACAAATCTTCCTTTTGCTTTTGTTGTTTTGTTGACAATGTAATGAAAAAGCCTAATCCAAAGTTACAACTTTGCCTCGCGCACTTATAAGCAAGACGACAATACCACTGAACATGGGATTGACATTTTTATATACTCTCTAACTACTACATCAACCAATTTTAGCCAAGTAGAGTCGTAAACGTGGAGATTATTCCAGTGTGATAACAGAAGCGTGCACCTGCAGCTCAGACCACACATGATACCGTTAGATCAGGCGCGGTAATAAGCATTCGCAGTTAACGAGAATGTTGTCGGTCTAAAGTCTCGTTAGTCGCTATTATTACACGTGGCTTTGATGCAATCGGTGCTACTTTCCCGTATTTTATGGTCCTTAATTACCATGATCCATTACCTCATTTAAAACTATAATTATGTTATTATTAACACTCAAATTTGGATACGAAAATCATTCATTTGACTAAATTCGGTAGATCATATAGCAATGATTTATAGAAAATCATTCATTAAGAAGTGTTTAACTTTAAAACTAATGATGGTTTGAAACTGAAAATCGTTATCTTTGAGAGAAACCGCTTCTCTCTCAAACTCAAGTTTCATTGAAATCAAAATCTATCGACTCTATCTCCCTCTCTTTCAGACAAGAGTCACTTCTTCATACTGGAAACCAGAAGTTACCATTTTTGTGAAATCTTCAGTTTCTTCTTTAAGTCTCCATGTTTTTTTCTCCACTCTAATTGCATTTGAACTTAGAAGATGGATTCGTTGAAAAACATTCTATTTCCAGACCAGATTCTATCTTCAAAAAGAAACATCTTTACCAGATTCGGTTTAGGAATTGCTGCTTCTTTCCTTCTCCTTACACTTCTCTCCCTTACTAGTTCTTCCTTCAATGTTCCCTTCGTCTCTCCTCTGCTTCAAGGTTTCAAAAGCTCTAATCTAAACACTACTTCTTCTGTCAAACAAGTGGACGAGAAGCCTCAAGTAATAAATCTCACCGACAAGATCCCAGATGTCAAAGTTCCAAGCTTTGATGGTAAACAAAGATCTGGAGAAACAATGGATGCTGGTTTGAACAACACAAATTCGTCTGAAGTAAGTAAAGTTTCAGGCTTTGATTCAGGACAAAGATCTGGAGAAGCTGTGAAGAACTCAAGTTCTGTAAATGACCAAAACACCCTCGGAACAAATGTTACAGTAAGTGTGGGAAATAGCTCGAGCTTGGTATCTGATTTGGAAGGTAGTAGGCTTATCCCTGCAAACACAAGTAAAGAGAATGGCTCTGTGGTTGAAGATCAAAGCAGAGGCTCATACGAGAATTGTGACATCTATGATGGAAATTGGTTGAGAGTTGATGATAAGACAATGCCGTATTATCCACCTGGTTCCTGTCCGTTTATAGACAGAGATTTCAACTGTCAAGCTAATGGAAGACCTGATGATGCTTATGTTAAATGGAGATGGCAGCCAAATGGATGTGACATTCCCAGGTAAAATTCACATAAAGTTTGTAGCTTTTGAGTAGGTAACAGAACTTTTGATTGGTGTTTCACCGAATTGAGTTTAGATTGTCTGATAAGTGGTACATTGTGATCTGTGTTTGAATGTATAAGGTTGAATGGAACTGATTTTCTGGAGAAGCTGAGAGGGAAGAAGCTAGTTTTTGTGGGTGATTCGATAAACCGGAACATGTGGGAATCTCTAGTTTGTATACTTCGACATAGTCTCAAGGATAAGAAACGAGTGTATGAGATTTCAGGGAGAAGAGAGTTTAAGAAGAAAGGGTTTTACGCTTTCAGATTCGAGGTAAGATTTTGGAATGTGTATAAACCGTTCTAAAAGCTGTAACAATGCATGGTTGATTTATGTCTTTTCTTCTATCTCTTTGCAGGACTATAATTGCACGATTGATTTCGTGGGTTCGCCCTTTTTTGTTAGGGAATCAAGTTCTAAAGGCGTTAATGGGACGACATTGGAGACTTTAAGATTGGATTTGATGGATAAAACTACATCTATGTATAGAGATGCTGATATACTGATATTCAACACTGGTCATTGGTGGACTCATGATAAAACAAAGCTAGGGTATGAGTCTGAAACAGAGAAACTTAACGAGAAGACCATGTGTCCTGTTTTAGTTAACAATGTTTTCGATGATTTTCTTTGGCAGAGAAAACTATTACCAAGAAGGTAACGTTGTGTACCCGAGACTAAAGGTTCTTGAAGCTTATAAACGAGCACTCATCACTTGGGCGAAATGGGTAGATAAGAACATTGACCAGAGTCAAACACATGTCATATTTAGAGGATACTCCGTTACTCATTTCAGGTGATTCCAGATCGAAAAAGGAAGATACGATTTATGTACTGCAGAGCATTGTTGTTGACAGTATATAACTGATGTCGTTTTACAGAGGAGGACCATGGAACTCAGGAGGACAATGCCACAATGAAACAGAACCAATCTTCAACACAAAGTACTTGGCAAAGTATCCTTCGAAGATGAAAGCTCTCGAGTACATTCTCCGAGATACAATGAAAACTCCGGTGATATATATGAACATTAGTCGATTAACGGATTTCAGAAAAGATGGTCATCCGTCGATATATAGAATGATGTACAGGACGGATAAAGAGAAAAGAGAGGCTGTGAGCCACCAAGATTGTAGCCATTGGTGCTTGCCTGGTGTCCCGGATACATGGAACCAGCTCTTGTATGTTTCATTGCTAAAGGCCGGGCTTGCGTCTAAGTGGTAGGCTTAGTCTTTGGCTTTGCTTTTGTATTGCTGTTTGAACTTTTTTTGCGGTGTAAATTATATATATATATATATACATGATGCAAATCTTTTTAATAGAAACGAAATGAAGGGTTTATAAAGACTATGTATAGGCATTGCACTATCCAGAGAAGAACTTTTGGAATCTGTTTTCTTTGTTCCAGTGCTTGGTTAAGTTTCAATATCTTAATTGAACACCTAACTAGTGATGGTTTAGCTAGAAATTTGTTCTAAATTGGTTTGGGAAACTATAATTAGGAAAGTGTGAACATTTGGGATTGATATATTAATATTATAAATGATAAACACTGTATAATATATATAAGTGATTAGTGTTCACTTATGCAGCTTCTTTAATGGAGTTAAACTCTGGATAAATGTGTAACCTCGCATAATATAATTTTAAAATTGGGTTTGAGTTTTGCATGTAATAAAACTGAAGTGTTTTGAGAAATTGATTTTTCAAAGAGAAACTTTGTTATTCATTTCATCTTAATCTTCAACGAGTACATCGTTTTGTGATATATAGAACAAGCTTTAGATTTACACAAGAACAACTTAATCTACATTGTCATCATCAAGTGTAATCTACAGATTTAAGGATGTTGAATCTTTTACTCGTTGTGATGGTTGTTGTACATCTAGCTCTGTATTTGTCATGTTGCACAACTGTCTTCAATCCACTTCTTTCTGCTTCTCCAGCAGGCTTCATGGGCCTTGTTTCATCAACAACTATATCATACTTAATGGGCATGTCCCACATATCAATTTGTTGATCACCTTCCGATTCGTGACATGCTCTGATGATGAAAATGCATCATTTTCATTCTGATTACTTTTGATACCTCCCTCGCCCCGACAAACTTGGAATAAGTGGCACATCAACACCGAGTTTGAACCTGAGATCGCTGAATGCATCATAAGGAAGAGGGTTAGTGAAAATGTCTGCAATTTGCAGATGAGAAGGAATATGCTTGACAAGTAAAGTTCCCAATGAAACTCTTTCTCTGATATAATGATGATCAAGCTCAAAGTGCTTGGTATTAGAGTGAAAAGTTGAATTAGCTGTAAGATATACTGATGACAAGTTGTCACAATATAATTTAGGTGTGGGAGGTAACGATATGCCCAACTCCCACATCAGGTAAAAATCCAAGTAACTTCACCAACAGTATCAAATAATGTTCTATACTCAACTTCTGTTGAGCTCTTGGACATAGTGGGTTACTTTCTAGAAGACCAGGAGATCAAATCCTATCCGAGAAAAGTATTAAAACCTCATGTAGATCGCCTTGTTACATGACAATTAGCCCAATCACTATCACTATAAACTTTTAATGTACAATTTATATAATTTGAGAAAGAAACTCCCATTGTCATTGTACCTGTTACATACCGCAAGATACGTTTGAGAAGTTGAAATTCTAAAGTAGTAGGAGCATGCATTTTTTGACATACATAATTCACAGCAAACTAAATATCAGGTCTCGTCAAAGTCAAATATTGCAGTTTCCAAGCAAGGCTTCTAAAATACTTTGGATTATCAAAGAGCTCATCTTGAAATGGTACCTTATCAAGTCTTAGAGGTAAGGGAATAGGCATAGGTGCACAATCTTCCATTGAAGCAACCCTCAGCAAAATCCTCTGGATATGTTTCCTGTGAATGAAACAAACCGTTTTGATGCTTAATGACTTGAATTCCCATGAAGTAACTTAGTTATCCTAAGTCTTTCATTTTAAACTCTAGGTTCATTTCTTAAGGAAGACGTGCCATGCTTGAAGAATAATTTTCAGTAATAACCATATCGTCTACATACAACAAGAGTAGAATAATATCTTTGCTTGTATTGAAGATAAACAGAGAAAGATCTCAAGTATTGCGCTGAAAACCAAACTCCAGCAAGAAATTGCTAAACTTATCAAACAATGCCCAGAGAGATTGTTTTAATCCGTAGAGGGACTTATGTAAATGACAAACATAATTTGGTTTCATATAAACAATTTATGTAAGATATCCATGTAAAAAGGCATTCTTTACCATTTGTTTCAAATCCCAGTTCATTATGGTAGCAAGATGAAGAAAAAATCTCACAGTACTTGTTCTTACCACTGGACTATAAATTTCTAAGTAATCAACACCTTTTTCTTGGTTATATCCTTGAACGACTAATCTAGCTCTATATTTATCTAAACTTCCATCAACACATTTAACTTGGTTCTAAACACCCATTTACTTCCCAATACATGCATGTCTAGAGTCTGTGGAAGCAAAGTCCATGTCTCTGCCTCAATGAAATTTCCATATTCTTCTTTCATTGTATATGTCCAATCTTCATCTTGAAGAGCCTCTTCAACATTTCATAATTCATGATAGTTAATCATTTGAGTTAACATAGCATACATTGGATTTGGTTTTACTATTCTAGACTTTGATCTTGTAACCATTTGGTGATTTGATTGAGATGCTAAATTTTCGTCAGCTTGATTATTTTCTGTTTGCAAATTTTCTATAGCAATATTCTCTGAATTTGTAGCAACCGTAGTTGAAGTTTCAAAAGGAGTATGAAGGGACTAAGAAGGTACTATATAAGACTGAGTGATGTCGCCAATAAAAGCAGAATTAGAGCATGTCGTACGCTCTATACACTCTTCTTCTACAGTAAATTCCTTAGCCACATCAGACTCTACATTTTTGTCGTGTTGATTTAGTCTGTTTTCTCTCCTTAGGTTGAGAGGAATAGGTTGGACCAAAATATTAAAAGTAGCACTAGAATATGGAGAGATTTCACTAGTGTCTAATGCATCAGTTGCAGGTGAAGTCTCAGTTGAAATAAAACTGTGTTGTCAAGCTTTAATGAGAGGAGTTACAACTTGAGTCTGAAGTCTTACATATGTGTCTACAAAAGGAAAATGTGATTCATCAAAAACAGCATGACTAGTTATATAAACTCGGCATGTAGGAGGATGCAAACATCCATATCTTTTATATCTCTCATTGTGACAAGAAAAGATACACTACAAAGATCTAGGATCAAATTTGTTTTCTATATATGGTCTGAGCATTGGAAAACAAGCACAACCAAACGATCCAAGTGCAGAATAAGAAGGAGTTTTCTGTTACAAAGCTTCGTAAGGACTCTTATTATTCTCTAAACACTATTAAGGGTAACAAATTGCTGAGAAAACTTGATGTGAAGGCTTATACCCAAAATATTTGTGGAACTTTGCTTTGAAACATCATAACTAAACCTAATTCAGTTATATGCATGTGATTTCACTCACCAAACCATTTTGTTGTGGTGTATAGGGACATGAGACGTGCTGAATACTAAACTTTCTTAGGTGATTCAAAAACTTTGTACTACCAAATTATTCTCCTCCTCCATCACATTGGAAAACACCAATTTTAGAAACAAACTTATTTTCCAGTAGATTTTGAAACATAAGAAATACTTGATACATATCTGATTTCTGCTTCAAAGGGCAGAACCATTAAAACTGAAAGTAGTTATCAATGAATGCAACATAGTATCTAAAATCATAGTGTATTCTTTCTAAAGGTCTGGAAGCAGTAAAAAGTTGAAGAGGAAAAAGGTAGATTGCTACTTTTACTAAGATTACATGACTCACAAACTTTATTGGTGGACTTGTTTATGACTTTATCCTTTCTTTGAGACAAAAACTGAAGAATCTTTATATTTGGATGTCCACGGCGCATATGTCAAACCTCATCAGTAGTAAGATTCTGCCTTACAGAGTAGAACACCTGAGACTTATGATTCTCCAGGCAGTACAAGCCATTAAACTTTTTTCTCTTTGTCAACAACTCATTTGTTTGCTTGTCCTTTATATACACTCCATCATAATCAAATATACATGGGTAATCTCTAGTGAGCTTTCAAACAGACAACATGATTTGGTTATATTAGGGCAAACAAGAATGTCTGTAAGAGGCAACTTACCTGAAGTCGAAGGTAGATCTACTGATCTGATATAGGTAATTGGTAAAAACTTTCCATCACCAACCATGATAACATCATTTCCATAATAAGGTTGAGCTTGGTGCATATGGTTTTGAGAGTTTGTGACATGTGTTGAAGCTTTTGTGTCAGCATACTATTCTTGACCAGAATGATTTGTTACTTTTGTAACTTTCATAGTGTTTAAAGCAGCAAGTGGATCCTCATGTAATGAAATATTTGCCAACATTTCAAGGCTTGATGACCAACTTTTCCACCTATTTGACATAATGGTCTGTTATCATCTTCAGTATTGGATGAGGAGACAATTTTTTGATGAAACCCTCGACCTCGTGTTGAGAAGGACGATCCACCTCTCTGGTTTCCATATCTAGAAGAGTTTTGGCCTCTACCTCTATTACTATATTGTCCAGAATTATATCTATCTGTTTGAAACACCATATGAGCATTCACATTGGTTGCTGCATCACCATATCCTTTGAGTTCATCATCAAAAACTAGTTAAACGAGACACTACATCTTCAAAGCTTGGACCAGGATAAGTATCCATAACATTTTCTATAAATGTGACAATTGATTCATATTCTCGACTTAAACCTTGAAAAGTAGCAAAGATCTTCATCTTTTCACTCACATACAACCTTTGCTTCTCTAAGGTTGAAGCTCAAACAATCTTGAAGAAGAGATACGATTAAAGTGAGTGGATAAAGCGTGCCAGACATCATGAGAAGTATCACATCCAACAATGAAACTCATAATTACTTCAGAAAGAGATCCAAGAATCCAAGATTTTACAATTTGATATGACTTCTCCAAGATTGAAAATCTGGATTGATTACCTGTGATTCCATTACTTTGGAGCTTAGAACCAGATTCGAACTGTAATTAATATCATCTTAATCTCCAACGAGTTCATAATTAATTTAGTAATTTTAGTTGGTAATTAGTTGTGTTAATTACTCTTTTAATCAGAGTTCGATAAACAATGATTTTTACCTACTTCAAAAACCTCTCTTTTCTCTATGAACCGTAAACGACAAAATAAGAATTACATAAAATACTAAATCTTGCATTAAAGGAAACACAAAAGTTAGAAAGAGAATGATCACATAAATACAATTCACGAGGAGTGTGAGTGTTCTTTCACCTGAGGATAAAATATTTTTAAAAATGTAGTAAATTTTTTTAAGATCTAAATCCATTAATTCGCACCACAACTTTATCCAACTTGATTTTGATATATATATAGTGGCAAGTCAACAAAAAACACAAAGCTTCTGCTTCCAAAACCATGCAAGGCACGTGAACGTCTCTAATCCTAACGGATTATTATATGATATCGGAAGAAAAATTTGGAAAATATTCAAACATATCTAGAAAATCTGTCACACTTTATATAGCAAAAGCTATGAAGAGTGTTTGTTAGAATTCTATGCTGATCATAAGAGGCACGTGAAATTATGTTGTTAGAAAATTGTGTCGGCTTATAGCGATCATAAAACTTCTCACAATTTGGTTGACAATATATAACTTTTGATTTGATCATATACAAAAAGTATTATATCAATTTTCTAATTCTTTTCTTTCTTCCTCAATTAAGCAAGACTTATAATTAATTAAATCTTTGTAAGTATGATCCTTCTTCAGCACAAATAAATCCTTGTATACAAATTAATTATTAGGTCAGACGTACACGACTACTACAAGAATTTTTTAAAAAAATCTATGAATTATTTCTGAAAATCTATGAATTTGTTTTTAAAAATTCTATGAAATTTTTAATACAATTGGTTACCGTCTGACTGGATACCGTCGAGAATTCATAAGAATTCTTTTGACGGAAATGTATCCATCACAGAGTCATCAAAATTTTATATCATTTTTGGATGGATAATAAACAACATCAATTTTTTTGGTCATGGTTTAGCTTATTCAAAAATTATCTAATTTCTTTTACATCCTGTAGAAACTTTTTTTAAGATAAGATGTCTAAAAATTGTGATTTGCTGTCCAAAAATTGTATATAAAAATGGATGTGAAATAAATAAGTCAAGTCATTTTCTCCAATTGATGGTAAATTTTGAAAAGTGATTTCTTTGTTTGTATTAAAATAGAGTAAAAAATGTGTGGTACGTTTTGGGTTAAATGTACATGTTGTGGGTTAAGCCTTTTTTTAATACTAAGGTGCATGCATTGTGTCATTTGCTACGCATGAACATGCAATAGCATGGAGTCAGTTAATTAACTTTGTTCTTAAGAAAAAGATAGATAACATTTAATTTTTTATAAAAAAGATAGATAATGTTTACTAATTTTTTTATCAACTCAAATAATATTATAGGAACCTTCGAAACAAAAGTCTTACAACGTTTACTAGTTAATATCATCAAATTCTCCACCCATTATATAACTGTGATATATAATCACGAGTTTCCCAAAATGTAAGTGCACAAATGTAAAAGGAGTCTGAAGAACTTTTTCCTTTTTTGTTAAAGTTAGAAGAAGTTTTTCCTTGAATAGAAAAGGAAAATTTAGTACTTAACTGGTGTCATTTAACCAAATTTTTCTATGAATTCTAAAGTAATAAGCTTTTATATGATTTTTGTTATCATAAGATATTTGACGTGTTCAATTGTTTATTATGGCGACAACAATATAAATACTTCAAAACTCTTTTTAAAGGTAAGAAAAAAGTTTCAGTTGCTGTTTGTTTGAGTTTTTTCACCTAAATACATTATATCTATCATTTATGTATATGTGGTTTTTGATTTGTTTTTTTCTTTTTTGATGTTAGTGTAATCTTAAACTCTTAAATTAATGAAATCAGGCAATTAGCATTTAGTCTAGTGGCATGTGGTAAGTCCACAAGAGACATGCACACTTGCACATCATGGAATCGAGTCCCCCCGCTTGTATTTGCAAGAATTTAGCTAATGGGCCAGCCATTTGTGGCCCAATATTGACAAAAAAATTAATGAAATCAGTTGTTTGATAATAGAAGATGCAATTATTTTTCTTACAAGATGAATCGAAAAAGCTTAATTTATAGTTAATTTTTAAACTCTTAAATCCTTAGCAATATTATAATAAACACGACTATCTGAAGTCGAATTTGGGTGAAAGAAAAACAATAGAAGTGAGAGTAGAGATAATGATCTAAATTAAGTAGCTCTATGTATAAATATAGTCTCGAGATCCGGTGGAGAAAAGAACTCTCTAACACCGACGTAGCTAAACTTCAATGACGGTTTCAGTTTCTTCGGTGCCGGAGGACACGAACACACTGTCGGAATTCTAACGGATGCTGCCGTTGGAGTCGTCGGAGAATGTTCTTCTTCTTCAGTAGCAGCTTTGTTTGAGGAGAGACTGATTGGCTTCATCGGAGAAGGTAAAGAGACTCCTGTTATGACCCATCGGTTTCCATCAGTAGTAGTTTCGCTGTCAAATTGGCTGTGTGGCCTCTCAACTAGCATGATAAAAGATTCAATACTGAAAATGGAGATTAGCTTTGGAACTTGAATGAATGTGAAGAGAATAAGACATGTGATATATAGAGAAGATAGTCAACAGAGTTCTCTCCTTTGAATTTTAGTTTGGAATTTAAAATATTTGTTTTGTTTTTTGTTATTCTTTAAATGTTCTCTATGGGATCCCAATGTTTCTATTTATACAAATTTTTATTTATTTTTCATCATATATATAAAGATGAAATGGTTTTATTTTTCGTTTGAAATTTTTGTATTCAGTAGCATTCCCTTAATAAAATAGAGCGCATGTTACGTTGGAAAGAAAACCTTTTTGTGTACAAAATTTTATAAAGGTTAGTCTCTTATATATTGGATTAATAAGGGTTTACGGTGTGATAAACATAATAACTATTGTCGTATTTTTTTTTTCCAACTAATCTACTAGTTTTTAAATTCTACTTATATTATTACAAGCAGGGGAGTTCGATCTCTGGTACCTTAAGAATTTGTAAAGTGACTACACCATTGGCCTACCTGTCATCAACTAACTATTACCGTAAATAAGAAACACAAAAATATATTTTAAAATCTAATGCAGCTTAGTTTTATTAATTATTCTGAGAAGTTCAACTCCTACTTAGCAGAAAGTAAAAAAATTTAAAAATAATATAAAATTAGGTTATAAATTGAATTTTGTCGAATTGACAAAATAAATAATTGTATATATATATATCATCAGAGACTTCAAATAATAATCAAGTTCTCTCTACGTACAACATAAAGAGATAATTGCTCATCATCAGACATTCAAACACTTTACACAAAAGGATAAATCTTCGAGGAATTCACGCAAGAATGTAAACTTCATTTTTTTCGATTTGAAACTAGAACTTCTAACTGATTATTTTATAATAATATTTGCATATTACTATAGTTAGTTTTTTTCGAATTATGATGGACTAGTTACTTAATACTAGTTTAATTAATGAGAAATCAAACATTCTACAAGAGAAGAAACCTGTGAGTTTTAAACTAGTATAATTATATTGTTCTTTTATTGAACAACATCTATGGAAGAATGTATTTGTGATCCTTGAAAAACGAAGAATGAGTGTTAAGAGTGAGTGAACAAATTCACATGCAGCATATAAACAAAAAAAAAAACTCAAAATAGGGTTTTTGTGATAATAGGTAACCCGAGGAAACGCGTGACTCATAAACCATATGAATTTATTTTGCGCTATATTACTTTTCTTTTCAATTAATTATTATATTTAACCATTTTTTTATATTATTTTATGTGCACTACAACTAATCTTTATTCAAAATTTGTATACGTTTGAAACTATTATATATTTTATACTCAATTGAATAATGTTAAGTTAGTATAATGGTTTATAACTTTGTGTGACTCATGTTTGCTAATTTAACACCGTTAAATGTTCTAAGATGCTATATTTTAGAACAAAGACTATTATATATAGTTTACTAGTTGTAATTAACATCAAAATAATATTTAACTTATATACAGTTTGATGTATATGATTAAAATTTGTTTAATTTTTTATTAAAATTTCAATAAAAATTTTAAATATAATATTAGTTATATTAAATGGAAATTATTCGGATATAAATCATATTAGGCGAAGATTATTTGGAATACATGAAGATTGATCGAATAGCCGAATTTAACAACTTTATGTTTATTAATCAACTCTATTGGTCACTGCCTACCACCTATACAGAAACAAATTTTTGAATAGAGCAACTAATGAAGTAATGAGATTAGAGTATATTTTTGAATTTTTAAACTAGGAAAACGGCCAAAACCTTGACGAATTTTATGTTTAGTGCTAATCCATACAAGAATTTATGTGTCATACTCAAAAATATAAATTCACTGATAAAAACTGTAAATTTTATACATGAATTACTATTTTCCGGTCAAAACCAAAATTGACAGTTATCTCCGTTAGTCAACAGTTAAATATTTGATATACTCATGTTAGCCAACACGTGTACGGCTGAAAAAATCACATGTGTATGGTCGAATAAATTTAATTAAAATAAACTAAAATAAATTAAAATAAAATACAGTAAAAAATAAATTAAATTAAAATAAATTATAATAAAATATAATAAATTACAATGAATTAAAATAAATTGTGATAAACTAAGATTTTGACGTCTTATTAGGTATCTTTTGAAAATTTTAAAATTGAATTTCACAAAATGGGAAAGAAAGTAAGAGAAATTATTTGATGAAATCCTATTTCGGTCCACGGATAACAATTGATGATTAAAATTTCTAAGTCATGAACTCCTCAAAATAAGCTAAGAAGTCATCTCGGCTACTCAACGCCAACTTGGAGGAGCTTTTTCTCGATAATTCATTAGAATAAAAGAAACTCAGTCAACACGTCACCAAGCAAGGGAATGGAAGTATTGATGTTTCGATTTAGAATATTTCTGAGACACATCATCAAGAAAGAAATGGAAATATTCATGTTATGATCTTCCCTATTAAACTCTACAAGTTGGATTTTAACCTTAGTGCTAAATCATACTCGAATAATAATCCACATATTTCAAAAAACATCAATTCTAAAACTCTAATTCATAAATCTTAATTTGTTATGAACCCTATAAATCTTCAACTAACCAAATGTTTTCCGCGTAATAATAGAAAAATAAATGATTTGATGAATCACCTAGACAAATGTTTTAGGCAACCAATATATTTTTATTTGTTTTATCGAATTTCAGTTTATTTTATTTTTCTTATTTTTATTTTTGTTCACGTATTTTAAGTAATTTTAATTTATATTAAATGTTTTAAAATTCATTTCAACTTATTTTAATGTATTTTAGTTTATTTTAACTTATTTTAATTTATTCGGTGCTATTTTTTTTATCGTACATGTGTTTTGGCTAACAAGAACAACATGTATTTAATTTTTGACTAATAGTAAAATTAGGCAACTTTGATTTTGGACCGAAAAATAATAATTAATTTATAAAATTAAGATTTTTATTAATAAATTTAAATTTAAGTTTTGCACACAAATTCGAGTATGAATTGGCAATACGCATAAATTTTGAAACGGTTGGGACCGTTTTTCCGGTTCAAACTTTAGTCAATGCCAGTTCTATTTGTTCACCGAATCACACATTTGACCCCATTTCTTCTCTAGTGAATTATTTGAAAGTCAACGCTCTGATTCATCTTACTTGTTTCCATTAGTCGACAAATTCTTACAGTTCGAAGTAATTTTTTTGTCTTACTGTTAGAAGTTAAAAAGGTTTGACACACTTCTAAAAAATGTATTTTAGGTTTGACACAATACTCGTTGATTATTGGCCTAGTTTAGTCTTTTTAAGGCTTGTTGTTAAAAGCTTCCTTTTTTTGGGGTTTACTTTCCAGAGATATTGTTTTCTGTAGGCTTTAAACTTTCATCGTTGTAATGTTTGAACGATAATTTCCATTAATATAATTATGGTGAAAAAATATCTTTTGAACTATTTCAAAATTATAATTTTGAAATACTAGTTTTTCGACGGACTGCGAAACAGTGCTGCTGATTTTCCAGCAACCAGAGGATTTGCCGGCTTTTGCACCTTATTTAGGAGAAGTTTCGGATTCTACAGTCGACTTTCGGACGCTTGACATTACTTTCAATCCCGAGGAGTCTCAACTACAAAGCGGACTAAAATGTGACTAAAATGTACGACGTCGGGTATTGGGTAGGTCAGTTTCTAGAGTGTGACTAAAATGTTGTCGTCAAAAAAAAAAAAAAAAAACTAGTTTTTCGTTGTTTTCTGATTGACTTAATTTTTTTTTGCCGTTTATAATTTTATTATTAAAAGCCTAAGAGTATCTCCAACAAAGAGACTCTTAATTTAAGTGTTTCTTTGCTTTGTGAAATATATCTTCAGGTAAGAATACGAAGCAGAGAAACACCTAAGCCAAAAGAATCAAATCAGAGACCTCCACATTTGGGAAACTCTGGCACCGTCAGGATCCAAACTATTGGTTCGAACTTGCTCATAATCTCCTCTCCAGTTTAACAAGGGTCAATTTACTTTGTTTAGGAAATAGATTTTAGATTATGAATAGAGTTTTCTAGATTTCATAGTTTAAAAAAATATTTTACTGCATGGACATAAAAGTAGATATATTATAAAGTAGATATATTATGTTGTATAGTATTCACTATTCAGGTTTGTAGTTTAATGGTATTTTTATACAAAATATTTAGATAGACCTTAGGTTTAATTAATGTGCATGCTTGATTAAGGGAAAACCCATATATATAGCCTAAATTAGGGCCCATATATATATTTTTCTTATTACTAAATAATTTACTCTTCTTCCATTGTTAAAGCCAGGAGATTGGACAGAGCAAGAAAACGACGCCGTGTCGGTGGAGCTCAAAATCAAGAGCAGCTGAATATTATTATTAATTTGCTAAATTCTTCCGTTTCTTTTTTTTTTTTTGTCTTTTCACTCTCGAGGAAGGAGAACGAAATCATCAGATCCCCAGAAACACCAATTGCGAAATGGAACTGCTCAGCTGCGGAAGATCTACCTCATTCTCCATCTAGATGTGGATTCTTCTTCTTCTCAACAGAACCATAATTCATCAGATCTTGCTGATTACTCATCTGCATTTGGATCTTATTCGAAACTCATAGGGAAGAACATGGCAGGAGCGGCCTCTGCGCTGTTTCTGCTCGATATCAAGGGCCGTGTTCTCGTCTGGCGTGATTATCGTGGCGATGTATCTGCTGCTCAAGCCGAGCGCTTCTTCACTAAGCTCATTGACAAAGAGGTTTTTCCAGATTTGCTCTGTCATCTTCTTCTTGTTGCTCATTGGTTGGTGTGTATTGGTTACTTTAGAATTGGCAGAGAACATAGAATTAGTTGAGCGAACGTGTAGATTTGTGTCTCAGAGATTTGCCAATTGGAATTGAAACATTTTGAAGCAATGAACACGCTCGATAGGTTTTAAGAGCTGAGTTCATTGCTTGCATATGTCTTTACGAGAAATAAATTCTGTAAGATGATGGATTTGATGCCACTGAAACTATTGGAAGTTATGAACAAGTTTGATCATTGGATAAAATGGTTTGGGAAATCTTATTAGAATCAGGGTATCATTCTCAATATTGTTAAATGTTCAGGGTGATTCACAGTCAAATGATCCAGTTGCTTACGATAATGGGGTGACTTACATGTTTGTACAACATAGTAACGTTTACCTCATGATAGCATCCAGACAGAATTGTAATGCTGCCAGTCTTCTCTTCTTTCTTCACCGTGTAGTCGATGTAAGTATGGACCGTAAATTCTTCATTTAGTCTCTTCAGGCCCTGTATTTTTCCGAATGTTTGATGTACTGACAATGATTTCTATTATTGGCTATAGGTTTTCAAGCATTACTTCGAGGAGTTAGAAGAGGAATCGCTGAGGGATAACTTTGTGGTAGTGGTATGTTAATCTTCTGCCATTACTCACAACCAAGAAGATCCTCAAATTTTTGAATAAGTGTTTTTCATTTTTAGATGCTGAAATTGATTTCTGGTTTTGGCAGTACGAGCTACTTGACGAGATCATGGACTTTGGTTACCCTCAGTATACCGAAGCAAACATTCTCAGTGAATTTATTAAGACTGATGCATATAGAATGGAAGTTACACAGAGACCTCCAATGGCTGTAACAAATGCTGTCTCTTGGAGGAGTGAGGGAATACAGTATAAGAAGAATGAAGTGAGTGCTTCTGTTTTCAAGAGAGGAACATTTTGTGTTGTGTTTTCGGTTTGCAAATGGTGACAAGTTGCTCCTTTTTACCAGGTTTTCTTGGATGTAATTGAGAATGTAAATATTCTTGTCAACAGTAATGGGCAAATTGTGAGGTCTGATGTTGTTGGAGCTCTGAAGATGCGAACTTACTTGACGTATGTGCACTCATCAAAATTATGATATTGTTTCTAATCAACGAAAGCATGTTATATTTCAAGCCCTTTTTGCTTAGATCTTGTTCCTGGAGTTTTATATGACTCGTTTGCTCTTTGACCTTTTCTACTGCAGTGGAATGCCAGAGTGTAAGTTAGGACTTAATGATAGAGTTTTGCTGGAAGCACAGGGACGAGCAACAAAGGGAAAAGCCATTGATTTAGAGGACATCAAATTTCATCAGTACGTCATTTGCTCTTATAATATAGTGAAACATTAAGCTGTCCGTTGATCATATACATGAGATTTATGTCTTCTATTTTTCAACAACCTATTTTTTTGATGCAGGTGTGTTCGATTGGCTCGTTTTGAAAACGATAGGACGATATCTTTCATACCACCTGATGGGGCTTTTGATCTGATGACATATAGACTCAGTACTCAGGTTTGACATGTGGTATATAACTTCTATAGGAAAAATTTTTTGTCATTAACAAGTATATCTCATGATATCTTTCTTTCATGTACTCCTTGTTCAGGTAAAGCCTCTTATATGGGTGGAAGCACAAATAGAAAGGCATTCAAGAAGTCGTGTTGAAATGCTTGTAAAAGCTAGAAGTCAGTTCAAGGAACGGAGGTAAATATATTCTACGGTTATGCCTCTTTTCCTTCTCTGCCAGTGTAATGCAAAGATCTTGATAAGCAGATTCGTTGAACCTCTTGTCGGGAAATTTCTACTTGCAGCACCGCAACAAATGTTGAGATTGAGTTGCCTGTACCAGTTGATGCATCTAACCCCACCGTTAGGACATCTTTAGGGTCTGCATCTTACGCTCCTGAAAAAGATGCATTAGTCTGGAAAATTAAATCCTTCCCTGGGAACAAGGTAGATGTCTTTTCCTAATAATCCTGTCAAAAAAATTAACCATATATAGTATCAATGCTAACTTATATAAAAAAATTAGGAGTACATGTTGAGGTCAGAGTTCCATCTTCCCAGTGTAACTGCAGAAGAAGCAACACCTGAGCGAAAAGCTCCTATTCGTGTCAAATTCGAGATCCCTTATTTCACTGTTTCAGGGATTCAGGTAAGCTCGTGCTCGATAATGACTTTTTTTATATCCAAATGCATTATTGTCTCTTCCACAAGTAATCAAATTGTAGGTCATTCATGTACTAACTATGTTGTTGTTTTTGTTTTGGTGTAGGTTCGATACCTGAAGATAATCGAGAAGAGTGGGTACCAAGCTCTTCCATGGGTGAGATACATAACCATGGCTGGTGAGTACGAGCTAAGACTCGTGTAAGGCCCATTCTGTTGCCACTGTGATTCCCACATTTCTCAGGGAATTGCCTGAATCAATGAATGAAACAAAACAAAACAGGACAAAAGTAGAGAAAAAGAAAACGTTTTGAAACTTTTAGCTGATTCAAAATTTCGTTAATTTATTTTAGAAGCTATATTCTTGTGAATTTGTCTCTGGTGATTTAATCCTATTTTACATGCCCGCCTTATGTTAACCTTCACGATATATATATTTTTCTTGTTCTTATTTTGTTTTTCCTTTGGCAACATTTCTGTCTATGATTTTGTTCTTAGATCAAAATTGTTAAAACGGCATGTAGTTTGATGGTTTTATTGTAAATGGTGTGTCGTTAAAGCGGCTTTAAACGAATGCCTCTTCGGTAATGGACAACAAACTCTCTAGAGCTTACGAATATGACAATAATGAATTATAGCTAATATGGGCCAAAATTGCAATGAATCATTTTAGGCCCATTAAGAGGTCCAGAATCTATTTTCTTTCTCCTCCAAACCTTTCGAGCTCGCTTGAAACGTTTACAGTGAGTGAAGTAGGGTTTTACCGAAAACCTCGTTGTCGTTGCTTACCAATCCGACGGGAAAATGGCGATGCGACATTTGAGCCGATCGAGGGATGTCACGAAGAGATCGACGAAGAAATATATCGAAGAACCTCTTTACCATTTGCTTTTCAAAGATGGAGGCACGGAGGTTAAAGTTCGACAGCAGCTTAATCAGTTCCTTAAGGGTACTAAGCACGTCTTCAAATGGGAGGTCGGAGATACGATTAAGAAACTCCGAACTCGCGGCCTTTATTACCCAGCTCTCAAGGTTCATTTCCAAATTCCATCTTATTCTGTGAAATTGCATCGTCAACTTCTTTCGGATTAGTTTCGCAATAGTTTTCTGATTCATGCAATTGAACTTTCTTCTATTGAATATATGTTGAAATGTAGATTCGTAAAGTAGAGGTTTTGATGTTCACTACGTTGAATGTTATCTCTTGAAAACTGGTATATGAGAAAAGAGAAATCCTCTTGAGATTGCTCTGAGGTGGAAATTATAAACTAGATTTTCACTGTGTGATTATGACTTTTTAAGTTACACTCTTACTTGGGAGCTCATACTGTAGAGTGGTTTTCGTTTTGTAGCTCTCTGAAGTAATGGAAGAGAGAGGTATGAACAAGACGGTGAGTGATCAAGCAATTCATCTTGATCTTGTTGCTAAAGCTCGGGGAATTACTGCTGGGGAGAATTACTTTGTTGAGCTTCCGGAAACATCTAAAACCGAACTCACATATGGGTCTCTTTTGAACTGCTACTGCAAGGAATTGATGCTAGAGAAAGCAGAAGGTCTGTTGAACAAGATGAAAGAGCTCAACATTACTCCGAGTTCCATGTCTTATAACAGCCTCATGACTCTTTACACCAAGACAGGTCACCCTGAGAAAGTTCCAGCAATGATCCAAGAATTAAAGGCCGAGAATGTAATGCCAGATTCATACACATACAATGTCTGGATGAGGGCTTTGGCTGCTACTAATGATCTTTCCGGTGTTGAAAGAGTCATTGAGGAGATGACCAGAGATGGTAGAGTTGCTGCTGATTGGACTACGTACAGCAATATGGCATCTATATATATTGATGCGGGACAGTCTAAGAAAGCCGAGAAGGCACTTCTGGAACTGGAGATGAAAAACACGAACCGGGAATTTATGGCTTATCAGTTTCTTATAACTTTGTATGGACGATTAGGAAAACTGACTGAAGTTTACAGGATTTGGCGTTCATTGAGGCTGGCTATTCCTAAAACCTCAAATGTAGGCTATCTAAACATGATACAAGTGCTGGTGAACTTGAAAGATTTACCGGGTGCAGAGACACTGTTCAAAGAATGGCAAGTGAACTGTTCTACTTATGACATCAGGGTTGTTAATGTGTTGATTGGAGCTTATGCTAAAGATGGTCTCATTGAAAAAGCAAAAGAGCTCAAGGAAAAAGCTCCTAGAAGAGGAGGCAAGGCCAATGCGAAAACCTGGGAGATCTTCATGGATTACTATGTCAAGAAAGGTGATATGACTCAAGCACTCGAATGTATGCACAAGGCAGTTTCCATCGGTAAAGGAGATGGTGGCAAGTGGCTACCGTCACAGGAAACAGTCAGAAATTTGATGAGCCATTTTGAGCAAAAGAAAGATGTTAATGGAGCTGAAAGTTTGGTGGAGATTCTAAAGAAGGGAACAGATAACATAGGTGCAGAAATCTTTGAACCATTGATAAGAACATATGCAGCAGCAAGAAAGAGTCATCCTGCTATGCGGCGGCGCCTGAAGATGGAAAATGTGGAAGTTAATGCAGCAACAAAAAAATTGCTTGATGAAGTATCTCAGGAAGAATGAGAGGTCTGTTCCATTCTCTTCCTCCATTATTTCTTTCAGGCGTAGACATTATTAGTTGTGTTAGAGGCACACTAGCATTCTCACAGCTCTTTTTCTTCTTGGTAATAAAAATAGGCTCTATAATACGATTGTGAATCTCAAATGAATCGAATGGGTCTGTTTTGTTCATGTTTTGTGCTTAGCTTTGGATTTACAAATTAGACAGCTCTCATAATGTAAGCTCCTTTTCGGCATCATATTTTGGTTTAAGACAGAAATGTGATCAAGAATGTCATAACTTTGACATCAAGTAAGTTTTGTTTCTTTTACTCGTTATATTGAACCTCCCTCGAGCCAATTAGAATTAAAAATGTCAATTTGGAACATATTTATTTTGCGGATTCTGTGTTCATAATGTACGATATTGCTGTATTTTAGTTTTGTTTTTTTACATCTACAAAAAGACAGATTTTCTGTAACTAAAAAAACGAACATTTACATAATTAAGAATGAGCATTTGTTTCTGTCGGAATTTGAGGAATTAGTTTCTATGTCTTCGTTTTCTTCTTCTGTTTCTGTTAGTTCTGTTTCTGTAAAGTCGATCTTCTCTAATCAATGTAGCAAGCAACAAACAATTAGTTCCCATCTTCCTCAACTCATCCGCAGCGTTTTGAACAAAGTTAACTTGACGTGTATTTACAAACATCTCGACACAAGCTCCATAATCAGATACAGCAGCAGTTAAAAACTTTTTCAATGGCTTTCTTTTCCTTATGAACTTTTTCGCCTTCATAAGATTAAACATTGCGTCTGTAAGAGTTGTGCAACAAACCTCAATCGCTTGGTTTCCACGTTTGAACTTGGACGCGGTTCGAATAGTGGTTTTTGTCTTTGCTTCCAAGGCCATAATCGTGCTAAGTGTAGCTCGTCTTGCGTTATGACCTCTCACGAGTGGGTGACATAACTTTGGGTATGTGGTTTTGGCGCATAGGTTTATGCCTGCTTCCGTTGCTTGGTTTGAGACCAGGACGATGACGATTGCGGCAATGGTTGTTATGTACAACAGAGTTTTGTTTCGACCCGCCATGATTTTGGAGAAAAATGATCGGAAGGAAATTATGAGGGGTAAGTTTTCTAATTAAATCCTTTCTTACTAAATATAAAATTTTATTTGGTTGGTGTCTAAATTATTGGTGATGAGAGATTTCTGCTAAAAACTTTTCATTTACCCTCAATCCCTCATTTGTAAGTAGATATTTGATTTTTCTTGAGGTTTAACATCATTTTAGGAAAAAACTGACTTCATTAAGCTTTGAAAGATGAGATTACTTTGGTCAAGTTCTGCAACAGAGGTGCCCTTGCTTCTTATTAACGGGCTATTTCAAGAAAAAGTTGTAGGCGTTCTTAGGTCTTAGATTTGTAGGTTATTCCAAAAAAAGTTGTAGGCGCTCTTAGATCTTAGATATGCGGGTTATTCCAAGAAAAAGCCATAGGCGCTCCTAGGTCTTAGATTTGCAGCTTTGCATCGCGCATCGCATAAATATCGCAAACTGGAAAGTCTCATCAGCATCGCAAAACTTTATGTCTAGACGAGTCGTAAATAGTAGTCTCGCATATCCGTCGCAGACCCTACGCCGCAGTAACCTTGCAGTTCTTGGCCTCGCTGATACCTCGCACTCTCTACTTCGCGTTTGCGGCAAATATTTTGCAATATCTTTGTGACTAATTTTTTCGTCGCAAGCTTTGCAACACCCTTGCGATTCATGTGTACGTGTGACTAACAAATAGCAACGTATTAGTTAACATTGCAAGGTTATCTTAAATGGCTATTTACTACTCTCTTGCGATGCTTTCTTTCATCGCAGTTCTCTTGTTTTGTTGCGGTGTTATGAGTCTGGTTTTTTGTTACTATTTTTTTGTTTTGTTGTATTCATTTTCTTCGTTCGTCTTTCTTTTACAAGTCTAAATTGTCGGGTTCAAGATTGTTGTTACCTGTTTTGTGTCTTTTTTGTAGGTTCTTTTTTCCGCTTCTAATTGTATTTATAGTTATGTCTAAAATCAGCAAACAATATAAAAAAATATCTCACGTTCATACATGAAAACTTGATTATTGCTGATATATATCAACGATGTTAGACAGCAAAAGTGGTTCACTTATCGTCAAACCAGTTCAGGATAAATTTTGTTGCCTAGTATGTAACCCTCAGTGCTCATGGTATTTTTCAAAAATCAGATTACCTGTATTATATATAAAAGTGGTTCACTTAGTCTTTTGCGCTTTAAATTAGTCTTTAGTTCTTTATATATCAACTAATGAGACTTACAGGAGTCCTAGCCCCTAGGTGCGATGTTAACTTACTAGTTGACTTACGACTAAAATAAACCTAACTTATTAGTAGTGTTGATTATTTTTGACTACTATTATTCATTCTTGTACTTAACTATCCAATTTTTAAGTCAGGATTGGAATACAAATATATGTGCTGATAGGAATCACTTTATCTTAGTTTTCTTTTGGGTCATAAAATTTAATGATCTCAAGCAACAAATTTTATATTGTATTGATTATTCAAACTAACTCCTTGTTGTTTTTGTAGAATTTTCTTTGGAGATATCCAAATTTTAGAATTCCAAAACGATATAAAAAAATTTTTTTGGTATTTTAAGGATGGGTGCTGATATGAAATCTTCACTGACCTCAAAAGTTAAAGAATTCATATTTCTGTCATTCATAACAATTAAAATATTTAAGATCCACCTATAAAGACTACAATTTTGATTTTTTGTTTTGTTTTTCTTTATATATCAGAAAATAACATTCCATATTAGTCAGACAATCATTAAAAATTGTGCCCCTAAAATCAATCATGCTTTGTGAAACAGACATTCCAAATAAGTATTTTCGAAACCTCAAACATTGTACTAACTTTCCCGGTTTTAGCACAACTTGATCAACCGACGTTACCGTGTGCCACAAAATTTCTTCCTCAATATATCCAATAGTCTGACCAGAATTCTGTCATGAGAAATAAGTATCAATTGTTCCATCATCCAGCATCATCGTCGGTACTGAGTAACCGGCGATTGACCAAGTTTGGCATTCAAGTGCATGTGTCCAATCATTGGATACTTTTAGAGACATTTTGTAAACTCTTAATGCAAGTTCCACAGCCGATATGGAGAGCATTAAGGTTTCGATAGATCTATCTGTCCAAAAAATGACCCTCTTTCCTGGTTGATCTTCCTCTAAACTGATTTCATCTCCTTCCCAATCTCCTACCTTAATTTCCTCCGGCTTCATGGCTCTCTGGTATGAAAACCTTTTTTTGTTTACTAAACCACATGCATCAACAAAACACCTTGTCCAATGAGTAGATACTTTTCCAGAGATATTTTGTAAACTCTTGCTTCAAGTTCCACAACCGATATGGGAGGGCATTAAGATTCTGGTATATCCATTTGCCAGAAAAATGTCCTCTTTTCTGATTGATCTTCTTCCAACTTGATTTATTCTTCTTCCCAATCTCTTATGTTTCCTATTTATGTTGTAAGGCATATGAATCAATTTTTGTATATTGAATGTCCATAACAACAAGCACCTTTCTTCTGGCTTCATGATCACATAGGATAACAACAACATGATCTCAAACCACATAAAAATTCTTATCCCCTTTAAGAAACCTCCTTGTGCCATCAATTGGATCCAAAACCCAATAAGTAGCTCATTTATGTAGATCGATCGATCAGGTGGCACCTTTGTCACATAGTTTTAATCTTAATATTCCACTGCAAGTGCACAGTAAAGCGAAGTGGTATTCTTGGGACCAAATCCATAAGAACCAAGTAGATACACTATCAATCTTAAAACCAAACTCAAGCTAAGATAAATCAAAGTAATGGTGATTGCAACATAACAAAACAGAAAATAAAACGGTATAAACTCAATAAATAAAAGCATCAAGTTCAGAGAATTCATCAGGAAATCAGGTATATAACTCATGGAACTATTCAGGACAGGACTAAGACCAATTCTCAACACATACATAATTGTATAGCAAACCCACTTTCATGGTGTCGACTACTATATCTAGCAACCTAGAAACCCTAAACTGTCAATTGTTTATAGAGATCTAAATACACATTATCGATTAGGTCTGATAAGTCCACAGCCTTAACATCAGACATTCGTTGGATAAGGACTAATTGATCATCTAACAAGTTTTTGGAGAATTAAACAATTTAAGATCATAAACTACTTTGCTACTCTATCCTAGGCATTGAGATAAAAAATAGATGGATATATATATATATATCTGATTAAATCCTATATATCCCTAATCAATTGGTTCCCTAAAAATTCTAGAAAACCCTAAACTTGATTAGAAAACTACTCAGACACGATTAAAGGAGAGAAAGCAATAGACATCGAAGAAAGCATAATTTAATTGCAAATTAAAATAATAAGGTTCATAATTCTTTTCCAAAGTTGCAGAGGAAGATTACTTCCCCTCAGAGTTGCCGCAAAAGAAAGGTTACAAAACCTAATTTTCTCTCGGAAGTGTTTTATACAAATAAATAAAAATCAAGATTTTCTTCGCAAGTACGAGGATCGATCAATCAAGGTGCGGATCGATCGATCTAACAAGGATCCGTCTATCACAACATTAGCTGATCAGTCTTCAAGTCGACCGCATGTTCTAGAGATTGGTAGATCGATCGATCAAGAGGAGGTTGGTCGATCATCAGGTCGAGCGCAAAAATTGCTAGAGAGAGGATCAGTCGATTAAGTAGAGTTTAGTCAATCTTCAACTCGACTGTAGCTTTTGATATTATGTGGGATCTATAGGTCGATCTAGGTGCAGAGCGATTGATCTTGGTATTTTACAAAACACCAGAATTTCTCCAGTTTGCTTATGTTCATGCTTCAAGTGTGTAATCCAAATTCAACCTATATTGTACCTGCAAGGACTCTAAAACACTAACAAGACTCTAAAAATACGCGAATTAGTGAGCTAAAACCGATAAAAATGAGGTACATCATTACCATAGAACTAAGGACGTTATTTGCACACACAAAATGATAGTCTTCTTCAGCCACAAAACGTATTGAAGGAAACAATTTCAAAAACTATCCAAATTTTTTTCTCCCACGTTACAAGAAGAGTCTTCAAACTGAAGTTTCTCACTATTTCTTGCCCTTTTTTCATCACAAATACATGATCATAGTTTTTTTCTTCAGAATTATCCATTGCACCAATTTTCCAAAAAACATCTTGCTCAACCTAATCTTCATCCTCAAAATCGAAAATAGTATCTTGCTCAATCCAATTCTCATCTCTAAAATCGATAGGAGCATGTGTTTCATTAGTACTTCTGATATAATATGTCCCAAATATGAATATGTGGTTGTCCAAAAGCACACTTCTTTTTGTTTGCTTAAAACTTGTGTTGTACCCAAACACTAAGACATGTATTCTTTATATCAAAAATAGCTAATAAAATAAGATCACTACATGGTATATCGCATTGTTGTATGCCCTTTTTATATGTGGTATACGTTTCTCCTTAATTTATTTGAATGCAAGAGCTATGCATATTAGTATTCTTGTCGTCATATCCTTGATAACATCTTTGATTTTGATTTTTTTTGGTTTCATTCATACCTAAATATTCACCGTTCGCATCATACTATGTGCATCTATCGAAAATAAATGTTGCATTGCATTTCCAATGAATTCAAATGTTTTTGTTTCTTTTCTTTTGATTATGCACCAACATGCCTAAACATCTTGGATTTGAATTAAGGGAATTTCCCTTAATAACTTATGAGCCGAGCATGCTAAAACAATAACTCATTTTCAACTCCAACTATATTGCCCGTTTAAATATAGCTCGGTCGTTGGCTTTCAAATAAATTTTTTTTCACCATTCTCGTATTTAAATACACCACCAGATATGTTCTGAAAAATCCCCTTAAGAATCACATATGTGTATGTTTTGTGCAAATAATATGTTGATATACTTGGTGACCGAAATGATGGTATTTTTGGTGTACGCACATTTAACAGCATCACGTCCATATAGACTTTTAAATATCCCTTATCCTCATGACTAAGACCATGACTGTTTTTGATAAGTGTGATTGATTCCCCCTTTTCTGTTGTAATCTACTGTATCGAAATTGCATGCCATGAACTAAACACATAATTTTTGTTGGAATGTGCACTATATATACCATCTTTTATGTGTCAGAATTTGGAATCGAAGACAGCCAGAGATCCCAATATTGGTTGGATTCTCAAATACTTCAACGCTTTATTCACACCATAAAATATTTAAACGTCATTTAAGATGTGCCTAACCATGAATCCTCTGAGCCTTCCATCATAGGGTGGTTGATAATCGCATCCACTAAACGTCCAGTCATCTCGAAATGGTAATTCATGTTTCATTGCATACATAAAACCCTTGGATGAAGATAATCCATAACAACAATCTCTTACCTATCATATGGCTTCCTAAACACATAGGATACCAACATCATGATCCTAAGCTACATAAAAGCCTCATCCCCTTTAAGAAACCTCCTTGTCTCATCAATTGGATCCAAAACCCAATAAGTAGTTGGTTTAGTGCAAAACATGAAAGCATCTTTCCATTTCTCTCAATTGCCTACAATCATCAAGCTTAGACAACTAATTATCTGAAATTCTTTTTTTTTTTTACTTCAGTTACCATAAAGCTAAGGAGGTTATTGGCACTCATAATATAAAAATCTTCTTCAGCCACTAAACGTATTGAAGAAAATAGTTTTGGAAAGCTCTACAACTCTTTTTCTCACGTTTGAAAAGGAGTCTTCAAACTAAAGTTTCTGACTATTTGTGGCTCTTTATTGTCCATTACACCAATTTCCCAAACAACATCTTGCTCAACCCCAATTTTCATCCTCTAAAATCTAAAAGAGTCTGTGTTTCATCACTATTTTCACTCAGATATGGATTCCTTATACCAAAATAGCTAATAAAATAAGATCATTACATTGTATCCCATTGATGTATGTCCTTTTTTTTACGTGGCATACAATTCTACTTAATCTCTTTGAATGTAATAGTTATACATATTAATCTGTTTGTCGTCATATCCTTGATAGTATCTTTCAGTTCAGTTTTCTTTTTTTCATTCATCTCTAAATGTTTATCGTTCGAATCATACCTTTTGTATCAATCGAGAATGAATCTTGCATTGCCTTTCCAATGAATTTGAATGCTTTTGTTTCTCTTCATTTGATTATGCACCACTATGCATAAACATCTTGAATTTTAATTGAAGGAATTACCTTTAATAATTGCTGAGTCGAGCCTGCTAACCAATAACTCATTTTCAACTTCTACGGTATTGCTCATTTAAAAATAGGTCGGCCGATTAGGCTTTCAATAATTTAATTTTCACCATTCTTGTATTTAAATACACCACCAGATATGTTCTGAAAAAATCCTTCAAGAATTACATATGTTGTATGTTTTGATCAAATAATATGCTGATTTTCCGTTTTAGTATTAACATACTTGTCAAAAACTTCCTTTTCATAGTGTGGTTGAACCTCTCCATAGGTGAATGACGTGAATAATCTACTTGGTGAACAAAATAATGGTATTGCCTATGCAAATTTAACAGCATCACGTCCATAGAGACTCCAAATTATCTCTTATCCCCATGACTAAGACCATGACTATTTTTGAAAAGTGTGGTTGTCTCTCCATTTTCCATTGTAATCTACTGTATCAAAATCGCATACCATGAACTAAACACATAATTTTTTTTGGAATATCCACTATATATATCGTCTTTTATGTGTCGGAATTTGGGATCGAAGACAACCAAAGATCCCAATATTGGTTGGATTCTCAAATACTTTAACGCTTTGTCCAAACTGTCATTTAAGATGTGCCTAGAGCCTCCCCCCCCCCCCCCCCCCCCCCCCCCCCCCCCCCCCCCCCCCCCTTCCTCATTGTATAACAGTTGATAATCACCACATCCACTAACCATCCAGTCTTTTCGATATGGTAGTCCATGATTCATTGCATATATAAAACCCTTGAACGAAGAGTGTCCATAACAACAATGATGCTTAAACTCATCTTTATATTTTTCATAGCTTTTGTAGGATCAACAAAATCTTGAAGAAACTAACCTAAGTAAAATGTGTACTCCACATTGATGGAATGAATGTATCATGTCTCGCCGATATTCTCCAAACCCGCGGTTAACCAACAAGTCGAATGACTTCCTTAATTTTGCACATAAATTTGTGGATCTATCCCATTTTTGTTGTTGTGCAATTTCTCTCGCATAGTCTTATTTTTACCCCAAATTGCAAATGTTAGTTCACTATCCTAAACATAGTAGACTATGTTTTCATCCGGCTTTGTGTCTGTAATTTTAGAACATGCTCTTTCTAAGTCAGGAGGTATATCCTGGCTAAAAGTTATTTCTCCAAACTTATAGTGCGATTCAATAAAGTGAACCCTTGAACCTATCTCCTCTAAACATATCATGTCCTGATTGTGCAGACGAAGATATCTTGTTATCAAAAATTTCTAGGGAGGTCATAAAGTGATAAAGCTTGATGAGATGTGACCGCATTGGCAATTTGTGCAGACCATACCGTAAACATTTCATGAGTAGCTCGGGATCAGTATTTTGATAGTCCATCAATCATGGAGAATTTAACAGTTTTGTAGAAGTAAGTGATCCTCCTCCACCATGCACTTCAAGAGTTAAATAAAATTAGAAGGATCTTGCAACAATGGCAACTGGAAGATTCACCAGAGTGAGTACATGAACACTGTTTGCTACTGAATATGAGTGACCAAAGAAGAATGTTGAATGTCTTGATGTTTGGAATTATGCCTCAGATGTATACAAAATTGGTGCTTATCTTAATGGATGTTTTAGATGCTTCTATGCTTTTAAGATTCTAAGATTACTTACAATGGATGAGAAATTGAGTGTTGAATAAAAAATTTAACAGTTGAAAAAAAAAAAGGTGGTGTAATGGTCTGATTTTGGAGGACGTGGATTCAACATGTTGAACAAAATTCACTAAGTGAAACTTTGCCCGACACATGACGAGCTGTTATTGGTTGGTGTTTTATTAATTTTTAATAATAATAGCGAAGACACATGTCATTTTATGATTCGTTATTAAAATTATATATTTTTTTCACCTCAATCATTTGAGAACAAATATCTTATAAAGATATTTATTATAGTTTTATAAAATTTATACCAAAATTCATAATTACCAAAAAGGAACAACAAATAAAAGGAGACAAGCAATAACGAAGAAGTAAGCAATGGGAGATTTATCAGAAGAGAGGAGTATAATTAGTACAAACCTCGGAATCAAGAGGATCGTTAGCATACTGAGCTTCAGAAGCTTTGCGGGCATGTTCGAACATGAGAAGCCTTTCAAAGTCGGCGGCAGAGAAATCCATTTTCAGATGCAGGGAAAGAAAATCTAGGGTTCGATATTTTCTTAACTGAGAAAAGTCGAAGATCTCGTGAAAAACAGAAGCTGTCCATTTTTGTTCCTTCGAGGGGTTTTATCGTCGTGTTTTACAATTACACCTGATGGGCTTCAAAATCAACAAAAGGCCCAATTTATCTTCAACATTAAAAGAAAGCAACAAAATTAAAAATGAACACGCAATTTAGCTCTCATTTATAGAGGTGATGGGAAGTGGCCCAAAAGGCCCAATAATTGAATAACACTGATAGAATATTGTGTTCGTCCATTTAGGGTTTCATATGTTTCACTATATATACAAAATCTCCAAAAAGAGATCTCTAATATCCGTCCTCTGTTCTTCTATTTGGCCGCAATGGTAAATGCTCAATACTCGTCTCTTTAGCGAAATGCGTTATCTTTTGAGCTTGTGCATCAGTGCTTATGTTCTAACCGCCTTCTTCTTGTTTGTTCTTCAGGTGAAGTACTCGCAAGAGCCCGATAATCAAACCAATGTGAGAACACTTTCTTAGTCATTGTTTATGGGTTCTGAAGAAATTTACGATTTACTTATTGAAATGGATTCGATTGTCCTCCGTTTGCAGCTTGCAAGGGCTAGGGGATCCGATCTTAGGGTCCACTTCAAGGTAAAAATGTCGTTATACCGATTCCGATTAGTTTTTACTGAGTTGGAGAATTAGGGTTATATGTGGAACAAACCTGATTAACAAAAAGCAGGGCTCTGTTTATTCATATCAGACCTCACGTAAATGTCAGGCAAACCGAATTGGTCATTGTGAATGGGTGAACCTATGCTTTTTTCAATAGCAGATTGTTCAGTACATGATGGTACATTATAGCTTTACTTACAATCTTTCTCTCTCTCT
>JAKUCM010005634.1:0-18942 GCA_023374145.1 Lepidium sativum
AAGGATCAAGCTCTACTTCATAACTCAAGCGAAATAGTTCAAGACGGTTTTACTAATACAAATAGTTTCTAGAGTAAAGCAAAATGATAATGTTGCGATCTGTGACACAAATCTAAGTTTCTTAACTACACTTTCGCTTATGAAAATGACATTTTGTTTCCTTGATCCTAGCGAAAAGAGATCACATGTGTATAAGGAACATATGAACATTGCTAGATATAAGTATCGAGCTCTATATCTTTATTCAACCAAAGTACTTCATGACGGGTTAACAAATACACATATCATCAAGATTAAAGCAAAAATGATAATGTTGCGACCTACGACACCACTCTAAGTCTCCTTAGTCTACTTTCTCATGTTAAAAGGACATTTCGTTGCTTACAACTTAGCTAGAAGAGATCGCATGTTTACAAGGGTCATATGATCATGGCTAACTCTAAGGATCAAGCTCTACTTCATAACTCAAGCGAAATAGATCAAGACGGTTTTACTAATACAAATAGTTTCTAGAGTAAAGCAAAATGATAATGTTGCGATCTGTGACACAAATCTAAGTTTCTTAACTACACTTTCACTTATCAAAATGACATTTTGTTTCCTTGATCCTAGCGAAAAGAGATCACATGTGTATAAGGAACATATGAACATTGCTAGATATAAGTATCGAGCTCTATATCTTTATTCAACCAAAGTACTTCATGACGGGTTAACAAATACACATATCATCAAGATTAAAGCAAAAATGATAATGTTGCGACCTACGACACCACTCTAAGTCTCCTTAGTCCACTTTTGTCATGTTAAAAGGACATTTCGTTGCCTACAACTTAGCTAGAAGAGATCGCATGTTTGCAAGGGTCATATGAGCATGGCTAACTCTAAGGATCAAGCTCTACTTCATAACTCAAGCGAACTAGTTCAAGACGGGTTTACTAATAGAAATAGCTTCTAGAGTAAAGCAAAATGATAATGTTGCGATCTATGACACCACTCTAAATTTCTTAACTACACTTTCTCTTATCAAAATGACATTTCGTTTCCTTGATCCTAGCGAAAAAGATCACATTTGTATAAGGAACATATCAACATTGCTAGATATAAGTATCGAGCTCTATATCTTTATTCAACCAAAGTACTTCATGACGGGTTAACAAATACACATATCATCAAGATTAAAGCAAAAATGATAATGTTGCGACCTACGACACCACTCTAAGTCTCCTTAGTCCACTTTCTCATGATAAAAGGACATTTCGTTGCCTACAACTTAGCTAGAAGAGATCGCATGTTTACAAGGGTCATATGAGCATGGCTAACTCTAAGGATCAAGCTCTACTTCATAACTCAAGCGAAATAGTTCAAGACGGTTTTACAAATACAAATAGTTTCTAGAGTAAAGCAAAATGATAATGTTGCGATCTATGACACCACTCTTAGTTTATTAACTACACTTTCGCTTATGAAAATGACATTTCGTTTCGTTGATCCTAGCGAAAAGAGATCACATGTGTATAAGGAACATATGAACATTGCTAGATATAAGTATCGAGCTCTATATCTTTATTCAACCAAAGTACTTCATGACGGGTTAACAAATACACATATCATCAAGATTAAAGCAAAAATGATAATGTTGCGACCTACGACACCACTCTAAGTCTCCTTAGTCCATTTTCTCATGTTAAAAGGACATTTCGTTGCCTAGAACTTAGCTAAAAGAGATCGCATGTTTACAAGGGTCATATGAGCATGGCTAACTCTAAGGATCAAACTCTACTTCAGAGAAATAGTTCAAGACGGTTTTACTAATACAAATAGTTTCTAGAGTAAAGCAAAATGATAATGTTGCGATCTGTGACAAAAATCTAAGTTTCTTAACTACACTTTCGCTTATGAAAATGACATTTCATTTCGTTGATCCTAGCGAAAAGAGATCACATGTGTATAAGGAACATATGAACATTGCTAGATATAAGTATCGAGCTCTATATCTTTATTCAACCAAAGTACTTCATGACGGGTTAACAAATACACATATCATCAAGATTAAAGCAAAAATGATAATGTTGCGACCTACGACACCACTCTAAGTCTCCTTAGTCCATTTTCTCATGTTAAAAGGACATTTCGTTGCCTAGAACTTAGCTAAAAGAGATCGCATGTTTACAAGGGTCATATGAGCATGGCTAACTCTAAGGATCAAGCTCTACTTCATAACTCAAGCGAAATAGTTCAAGACGGTTTTACTAATACAAATAGTTTCTAGAGTAAAGCAAAATGATAATGTTGCGATCTGTGACACAAATCTAAGTTTCTTAACTACACTTTCGCTTATGAAAATGACATTTTGTTTCCTTGATCCTAGCGAAAAGAGATCACATGTGTATAAGGAACATATGAACATTGCTAGATATAAGTATCGAGCTCTATATCTTTATTCAACCAAAGTACTTCATGACGGGGTTAACAAATACACATATCATCAAGATTAAAGCAAAAATGATAATGTTGCGACCTACGACACCACTCTAAGTCTCCTTAGTCTACTTTCTCATGTTAAAAGGACATTTCGTTGCCTACAACTTAGCTAGAAGAGATCGCATGTTTACAAGGGTCATATGATCATGGCTAACTCTAAGGATCAAGCTCTACTTCATAACTCAAGCGAAATAGTTCAAGACGGTTTTACTAATACAAATAGTTTCTAGAATAAAGCAAAATGATAATGTTGCGATCTGTGACACAAATCTAAGTTTCTTAACTACACTTTCACTTATCAAAATGACATTTTGTTTCCTTGATCCTAGCGAAAAGAGATCACATGTGTATAAGGAACATATGAACATTGCTAGATATAAGTATCGAGCTCTATATCTTTATTCAACCAAAGTACTTCATGACGGGTTAACAAATACACATATCATCAAGATTAAAGCAAAAATGATAATGTTGCGACCCCTACGACACCACTCTAAGTCTCCTTAGTCCATTTTCTAATGTTTAAAAGGACATTTCGTTGCCTAGAACTTAGCTAAAAGAGATCGCATGTTTACAAGGGTCATATGAGCATGGCTAACTCTAAGGATCAAGCTCTACTTCATAACTCAAGCGAAATAGTTTCAAGACGGTTTTACTAATACAAATAGTTTCTAGAGTAAAGCAAAATGATAATGTTGCGATCTGTGACAAAAATCTAAGTTTCTTAACTACACTTTCGCTTATGAAAATGACATTTCGTTTCGTTGATCCTAGCGAAAAGAGATCACATGTGTATAAGGAACATATGAACATTGCTAGATATAAGTATCGAGCTCTATATCTTTATTCAACCAAAGTACTTCATGACGGGTTAACAAATACACATATCATCAAGATTAAAGCAAAAATGATAATGTTGCGACCTACGACACCACTCTAAGTCTCCTTAGTCCATTTTCTCATGTTAAAAGGACATTTCGTTGCCTAGAACTTAGCTAAAAGAGATCGCATGTTTACAAGGGTCATATGAGCATGGCTAACTCTAAGGATCAAGCTCTACTTCATAACTCAAGCGAAATAGTTCAAGACGGTTTTACTAATACAAATAGTTTCTAGAGTAAAGCAAAATGATAATGTTGCGATCTGTGACACAAATCTAAGTTTCTTAACTACACTTTCGCTTATGAAAATGACATTTTGTTTCCTTGATCCTAGCGAAAAGAGATCACATGTGTATAAGGAACATATGAACATTGCTAGATATAAGTATCGAGCTCTATATCTTTATTCAACCAAAGTACTTCATGACGGGTTAACAAATACACATATCATCAAGATTAAAGCAAAAATGATAATGTTGCGACCTGCGACACCACTCTAAGTCTCCTTAGTCCATTTTCTCATGTTAAAAGGACATTTCGTTGCCTAGAACTTAGCTAAAAGAGATCGCATGTTTACAAGGGTCATATGAGCATGGCTAACTCTGAGGATCAAGCTCTACTTCATAACTCAAGCGAAATAGTTCAAGATGGTTTTACTAATACAAATAGTTTCTAGAGTAAAGCAAAATGATAATGTTGCGATCTGTGACACAAATCTAAGTTTATTAACTACACTTTCGCTTATCAAAATGACATTTTGTTTCCTTGATCCTAGCGAAAAGAGATCACATGTGTATAAGGAACATATGAACATTGCTAGATATAAGTATCGAGCTCTATATCTTTATTCAACCAAAGTACTTCATGACGGGTTAACAAATACACATATCATCAAGATTAAAGCAAAAATGATAATGTTGCGACCTACGACACCACTCTATGTCTCCTTACTCGACTTTCTCATGTTTAAAAGGACATTTCGTTGCCTACAACTTAGCTAGAAGAGATCGCATGTTTACAAGGGGTCATATGAGCATGGCTAACTCTAAGGATCAAGCTCTACTTCATAACTCAAGCGAACTAGTTCAAGACGGGTTTACTAATAGAAATAGCTTCTAGAGTAAAGCAAAATGATAATGTTGCGATCTATGACACCACTGTAAGTTTCTTAACTACACTTTCGCTTATGAAAATGACATTTCGTTTCCTTGATCCTAGCGAAAAGAGATCACATGTGTATAAGGAACATATGAACATTGCTAGATATAAGTATCGAGCTCTATATCTTTATTCAACCAAAGTACTTCATAACGGGTTAACAAATACACATATCATCAAAATTAAAGCAAAAATGATAATGTTGCGACCTACGACACCACTCTAAGTCTCCTTAGTCCACTTTCTCATGTTAAAAGGACATTTCGTTGCCTACAACTTAGCTAGAAGAGATCGCATGTTTACAAGGGTCATATTAGCATGTCTAACTCTAAGGATCAAGTTCTACTTCATAACTCATGCGAAATAGTAAGACGGTTTTTACAAATACAAATAGTTTCTAGAGTAAAGCAAAATGATAATGTTGCGATCTATGACACCACTGTAAGTTTCTTAACTACACTTTCGCTTATGAAAATAACATTTCGTTTCGTTGATCCTAGCGAAAAGAGATCACATGTGTATAAGGAACATATGAACATTGCTAGATATAAGTATCGAGCTCTGTATCTTTATTCAACCAAAGTACTTCATGACGGGTTAACAAATACACATATCATCAAGATTAAAGCAAAAATGATAATGTTGCGACCTACGACACTACTCTAAGTCTCCTTAGTCCATTTTCTCATGTTAAAAGGACATTTCGTTGCCTAGAACTTAGCTAAAAGAGATCGCATGTTTACAAGGGTCATATGAGCATGGCTAACTCTAAGGATCAAGCTCTACTTCATAACTCAAGCGAAATAGTTCAAGATGGTTTTACTAATACAAATAGTTTCTAGAGTAAAGCAAAATGATAATGTTGCGATCTGTGACACAAATCTAAGTTTCTTAACTACACTTTCGCTTATCAAAATGACATTTTGTTTCCTTGATCCTAGCGAAAAGAGATCACATGTGTATAAGGAACATATGAACATTGCTAGATATAAGTATCGAGCTCTATATCTTTATTCAACCAAAGTACTTCATGACGGGTTAACAAATACACATATCATCAAGATTAAAGCAAAAATGATAATGTTGCGACCTACGACACCACTCTAAGTCTCCTTAGTCCATTTTCTAATGTTAAAAGGACATTTTGTTGCCTAGAACTTAGCTAAAAGAGATCGCATGTTTACAAGGGTCATATGAGCATGGCTAACTCTAAGGATCAAGCTCTACTTCATAACTCAAGCGAAATAGTTCAAGACGGTTTTACTAATACAAATAGTTTCTAGAGTAAAGCAAAATGATAATGTTGCGATCTGTGACACAAATCTAAGTTTCTTAACTACACTTTCGCTTATGAAAATGACATTTTGTTTCCTTGATCCTAGCGAAAAGAGATCACATGTGTATAAGGAACATATGAACATTGCTAGATATAAGTATCGAGCTCTATATCTTTATTCAACCAAAGTACTTCATGACGGGTTAACAAATACACATATCATCAAGATTAAAGCAAAAATGATAATGTTGCGACCTACGACACCACTCTAAGTCTCCTTAGTCTACTTTCTCATGTTAAAAGGACATTTCGTTGCCTACAACTTAGCTAGAAGAGATCGCATGTTTACAAGGGTCATATGATCATGGCTAACTCTAAGGATCAAGCTCTACTTCATAACTCAAGCGAAATAGATCAAGACGGTTTTTACTAATACAAATAGTTTCTAGAGTAAAGCAAAATGATAATGTTGCGATCTGTGACACAAATCTAAGTTTCTTAACTACACTTTCACTTATCAAAATGACATTTTGTTTCCTTGATCCTAGCGAAAAGTGATCACATGTGTATAAGGAACATATGAACATTGCTAGATATAAGTATCGAGCTCTATATCTTTATTCAACCAAAGTACTTCATGACGGGTTAACAAATACACATATCATCAAGATTAAAGCAAAAATGATAATGTTGCGACCTACGACACCACTCTAAGTCTCCTTAGTCCACTTTTGTCATGTTAAAAGGACATTTCGTTGCCTACAACTTAGCTAGAAGAGATCGCATGTTTGCAAGGGTCATATGAGCATGGCTAACTCTAAGGATCAAGCTCTACTTCATAACTCAAGCGAACTAGTTCAAGACGGGTTTACTAATAGAAATAGCTTCTAGAGTAAAGCAAAATGATAATGTTGCGATCTATGACACCACTCTAAATTTCTTAACTACACTTTCTCTTATCAAAATGACATTTCGTTTCCTTGATCCTAGCGAAAAAGATCACATTTGTATAAGGAACATATCAACATTGCTAGATATAAGTATCGAGCTCTATATCTTTATTCAACCAAAGTACTTCATGACGGGTTAACAAATACACATATCATCAAGATTAAAGCAAAAATGATAATGTTGCGACCTACGACACCACTCTAAGTCTCCTTAGTCCACTTTCTCATGATAAAAGGACATTTCGTTGCCTACAACTTAGCTAGAAGAGATCGCATGTTTACAAGGGTCATATGAGCATGGCTAACTCTAAGGATCAAGCTCTACTTCATAACTCAAGCGAAATAGTTCAAGACGGTTTTACAAATACAAATAGTTTCTAGAGTAAAGCAAAATGATAATGTTGCGATCTATGACACCACTCTTAGTTTATTAACTACACTTTCGCTTATGAAAATGACATTTCGTTTCGTTGATCCTAGCGAAAAGAGATCACATGTGTATAAGGAACATATGAACATTGCTAGATATAAGTATCGAGCTCTATATCTTTATTCAACCAAAGTACTTCATGACGGGTTAACAAATACACATATCATCAAGATTAAAGCAAAAATGATAATGTTGCGACCTACGACACCACTCTAAGTCTCCTTAGTCCATTTTCTCATGTTAAAAGGACATTTCGTTGCCTAGAACTTAGCTAAAAGAGATCGCATGTTTACAAGGGTCATATGAGCATGGCTAACTCTAAGGATCAAACTCTACTTCATAACTCAAGCGAAATAGTTCAAGACGGTTTTACTAATACAAATAGTTTCTAGAGTAAAGCAAAATGATAATGTTGCGATCTGTGACAAAAATCTAAGTTTCTTAACTACACTTTCGCTTATGAAAATGACATTTCATTTCGTTGATCCTAGCGAAAAGAGATCACATGTGTATAAGGAACATATGAACATTGCTAGATATAAGTATCGAGCTCTATATCTTTATTCAACCAAAGTACTTCATGACGGGTTAACAAATACACATATCATCAAGATTAAAGCAAAAATGATAATGTTGCGACCTACGACACCACTCTAAGTCTCCTTAGTCCATTTTCTCATGTTAAAAGGACATTTCGTTGCCTAGAACTTAGCTAAAAGAGATCGCATGTTTACAAGGGTCATATGAGCATGGCTAACTCTAAGGATCAAGCTCTACTTCATAACTCAAGCGAAATAGTTCAAGACGGTTTTACTAATACAAATAGTTTCTAGAGTAAAGCAAAATGATAATGTTGCGATCTGTGACACAAATCTAAGTTTCTTAACTACACTTTCGCTTATGAAAATGACATTTTGTTTCCTTGATCCTAGCGAAAAGAGATCACATGTGTATAAGGAACATATGAACATTGCTAGATATAAGTATCGAGCTCTATATCTTTATTCAACCAAAGTACTTCATGACGGGTTAACAAATACACATATCATCAAGATTAAAGCAAAAATGATAATGTTGCGACCTACGACACCACTCTAAGTCTCCTTAGTCTACTTTCTCATGTTAAAAGGACATTTCGTTGCCTACAACTTAGCTAGAAGAGATCGCATGTTTACAAGGGTCATATGATCATGGCTAACTCTAAGGATCAAGCTCTACTTCATAACTCAAGCGAAATAGTTCAAGACGGTTTTACTAATACAAATAGTTTCTAGAGTAAAGCAAAATGATAATGTTGCGATCTGTGACACAAATCTAAGTTTCTTAACTACACTTTCACTTATCAAAATGACATTTTGTTTCCTTGATCCTAGCAAAAAGAGATCACATGTGTATAAGGAACATATGAACATTGCTAGATATAAGTATCGAGCTCTATATCTTTATTCAACCAAAGTACTTCATGACGGGTTAACAAATACACATATCATCAAGATTAAAGCAAAAATGATAATGTTGCGACCTACGACACCACTCTAAGTCTCCTTAGTCCATTTTCTCATGTTAAAAGGACATTTCGTTGCCTAGAACTTAGCTAAAAGAGATCGCATGTTTACAAGGGTCATATGAGCATGGCTAACTCTAAGGATCAAGCTCTACTTCATAACTCAAGCGAAATAGTTCAAGACGGTTTTACTAATACAAATAGTTTCTAGAGTAAAGCAAAATGATAATGTTGCGATCTGTGACAAAAATCTAAGTTTCTTAACTACACTTTCGCTTATGAAAATGACATTTCGTTTCGTTGATCCTAGCGAAAAGAGATCACATGTGTATAAGGAACATATGAACATTGCTAGATATAAGTATCGAGCTCTATATCTTTATTCAACCAAAGTACTTCATGACGGGTTAACAAATACACATATCATCAAGATTAAAGCAAAAATGATAATGTTGCGACCTACGACACCACTCTAAGTCTCCTTAGTCCATTTTCTCATGTTAAAAGGACATTTCGTTGCCTAGAACTTAGCTAAAAGAGATCGCATGTTTACAAGGGTCATATGAGCATGGCTAACTCTAAGGATCAAGCTCTACTTCATAACTCAAGCGAAATAGTTCAAGACGGTTTTACTAATACAAATAGTTTCTAGAGTAAAGCAAAATGATAATGTTGCGATCTGTGACACAAATCTAAGTTTCTTAACTACACTTTCGCTTATGAAAATGACATTTTGTTTCCTTGATCCTAGCGAAAAGAGATCACATGTGTATAAGGAACATATGAACATTGCTAGATATAAGTATCGAGCTCTATATCTTTATTCAACCAAAGTACTTCATGACGGGTTAACAAATACACATATCATCAAGATTAAAGCAAAAATGATAATGTTGCGACCTGCGACACCACTCTAAGTCTCCTTAGTCCATTTTCTCATGTTAAAAGGACATTTCGTTGCCTAGAACTTAGCTAAAAGAGATCGCATGTTTACAAGGGTCATATGAGCATGGCTAACTCTGAGGATCAAGCTCTACTTCATAACTCAAGCGAAATAGTTCAAGATGGTTTTACTAATACAAATAGTTTCTAGAGTAAAGCAAAATGATAATGTTGCGATCTGTGACACAAATCTAAGTTTATTAACTACACTTTCGCTTATCAAAATGACATTTTGTTTCCTTGATCCTAGCGAAAAGAGATCACATGTGTATAAGGAACATATGAACATTGCTAGATATAAGTATCGAGCTCTATATCTTTATTCAACCAAAGTACTTCATGACGGGTTAACAAATACACATATCATCAAGATTAAAGCAAAAATGATAATGTTGCGACCTACGACACCACTCTATGTCTCCTTACTCGACTTTCTCATGTTAAAAGGACATTTCGTTGCCTACAACTTAGCTAGAAGAGATCGCATGTTTACAAGGGTCATATGAGCATGGCTAACTCTAAGGATCAAGCTCTACTTCATAACTCAAGCGAACTAGTTCAAGACGGGTTTACTAATAGAAATAGCTTCTAGAGTAAAGCAAAATGATAATGTTGCGATCTATGACACCACTGTAAGTTTCTTAACTACACTTTCGCTTATGAAAATGACATTTCGTTTCCTTGATCCTAGCGAAAAGAGATCACATGTGTATAAGGAACATATGAACATTGCTAGATATAAGTATCGAGCTCTATATCTTTATTCAACCAAAGTACTTCATAACGGGTTAACAAATACACATATCATCAAAATTAAAGCAAAAATGATAATGTTGCGACCTACGACACCACTCTAAGTCTCCTTAGTCCACTTTCTCATGTTAAAAGGACATTTCGTTGCCTACAACTTAGCTAGAAGAGATCGCATGTTTACAAGGGTCATATTAGCATGTCTAACTCTAAGGATCAAGTTCTACTTCATAACTCATGCGAAATAGTTCAAGACGGTTTTACAAATACAAATAGTTTCTAGAGTAAAGCAAAATGATAATGTTGCGATCTATGACACCACTGTAAGTTTCTTAACTACACTTTCGCTTATGAAAATAACATTTCGTTTCGTTGATCCTAGCGAAAAGAGATCACATGTGTATAAGGAACATATGAACATTGCTAGATATAAGTATCGAGCTCTGTATCTTTATTCAACCAAAGTACTTCATGACGGGTTAACAAATACACATATCATCAAGATTAAAGCAAAAATGATAATGTTGCGACCTACGACACTACTCTAAGTCTCCTTAGTCCATTTTCTCATGTTAAAAGGACATTTCGTTGCCTAGAACTTAGCTAAAAGAGATCGCATGTTTACAAGGGTCATATGAGCATGGCTAACTCTAAGGATCAAGCTCTACTTCATAACTCAAGCGAAATAGTTCAAGACGGTTTTACTAATACAAATAGTTTCTAGAGTAAAGCAAAATGATAATGTTGCGATCTGTGACACAAATCTAAGTTTCTTAACTACACTTTCGCTTATCAAAATGACATTTTGTTTCCTTGATCCTAGCGAAAAGAGATCACATGTGTATAAGGAACATATGAACATTGCTAGATATAAGTATCGAGCTCTATATCTTTATTCAACCAAAGTACTTCATGACGGGTTAACAAATACACATATCATCAAGATTAAAGCAAAAATGATAATGTTG
Source organism: Lepidium sativum (assembly GCA_023374145.1). Lineage (NCBI taxonomy): Eukaryota > Viridiplantae > Streptophyta > Magnoliopsida > Brassicales > Brassicaceae > Lepidium > Lepidium sativum. Next base: position 11,341 of record JAKUCM010005634.1, read on the forward strand.
CGACCTACGACACCACTCTAAGTCTCCTTAGTCCACTTTTGTCATGTTAAAAGGACATTTCGTTGCCTACAACTTAGCTAGAAGAGATCGCATGTTTGCAAGGGTCATATGAGCATGGCTAACTCTAAGGATCAAGCTCTACTTCATAACTCAAGCGAACTAGTTCAAGACGGGTTTACTAATAGAAATAGCTCACTCTAAATTTCTTAACTACACTTTCTCTTATCAAAATGACATTTCGTTTCCTTGATCCTAGCGAAAAAGATCACATTTGTATAAGGAACATATCAACATTGCTAGATATAAGTATCGAGCTCTATATCTTTATTCAACCAAAGTACTTCATGACGGGGTTAACAAATACACATATCATCAAGATTAAAGCAAAAATGATAATGTTGCGACCTACGACACCACTCTAAGTCTCCTTAGTCCACTTTCTCATGATAAAAGGACATTTCGTTGCCTACAACTTAGCTAGAAGAGATCGCATGTTTACAAGGGTCATATGAGCATGGCTAACTCTAAGGATCAAGCTCTACTTCATAACTCAAGCGAAATAGTTCAAGACGGGGTTTACTAATAAGAAATAGCTTCTAGAGTAAAGCAAAATGATAATGTTGCGATCTATGACACCACTCTAAATTTCTTAACTACACTTTCTCTTATCAAAATGACATTTCGTTTCCTTGATCCTAGCGAAAAAGATCACATTTTGTATAAGGAACATATCAACATTGCTAGATATAAGTATCGAGCTCTATATCTTTATTCAACCAAAGTACTTCATGACGGGGTTAACAAATACACATATCATCAAGATTAAAGCAAAAAATGATAATGTTGCGACCTACGACACCACTCTAAGTCTCCTTAGTCCACTTTCTCATGATAAAAGGACATTTCGTTGCCTACAACTTAGCTAGAAGAGATCGCATGTTTACAAGGGTCATATGAGCATGGCTAACTCTAAGGATCAAGCTCTACTTCATAACTCAAGCGAAATAGTTCAAGAGGGTTTTACAAATACAAATAGTTTTCTAGAGTAAAGCAAAATGATAATGTTGCGATCTGTGACAAAAATCTAAGTTTCTTAACTACACTTTCGCTTATGAAAATGACATTTCGTTTCGTTGATCCTAGCGAAAAGAGATCACATGTGTATAAGGAACATATGAACATTGCTAGATATAAAGTATCGAGCTCTATATCTTTATTCAACCAAAGTACTTCATGACGGGGTTAACAAATACACATATCATCAAGATTAAAGCAAAAATGATAATGTTGCGACCTACGACACCACTCTAAGTCTCCTTAAGTCCATTTTCTCATGTTAAAAGGACATTTTGTTGCCTAGAATCTTAGCTAAAAGAGATCGCATGTTTACAAGGGTCATATGAGGCATGGCTAACTCTAAGGATCAAGCTCTACTTCATAACTCAAGCGAAAATAGTTCAAGACTGGTTTTTACTAATACAAATAGTTTCTAGAGTAAAGCAAAATGATAATGTTGCGATCTGTGACACAAATCTAAGTTTCTTAACTACACTTTCGCTTATGAAAATGACATTTTGTTTCCTTGATCCTAGCGAAAAGAGATCACATGTGTATAAGGAACATATGAACATTGCTAGATATAAGTATCGAGCTCTATATCTTTATTCAACCAAAGTACTTCATGACGGGGTTAACAAATACACATATCATCAAGATTAAAGCAAAAATGATAATGTTGCAACCTACGACACCACTCTAAGTCTCCTTAGTCTACTTTCTCATGTTAAAAGGACATTTCGTTGCCTACAACTTAGCTAGAAGAGATCGCATGTTTACAAGGGGTCATATGATCATGGCTAACTCTAAGGATCAAGCTCTACTTCATAACTCAAGCGAAATAGTTCAAGACGGTTTTTACTAATACAAATAGTTTCTAGAGTAAAGCAAAATGATAATGTTGCGATCTGTGACACAAATCTAAGTTTCTTAACTACACTTTTCACTTATCAAAATGACATTTTGTTTCCTTGATCCTAGCGAAAAGAGATCACATGTGTATAAAGGAACATATGAACATTGCTAGATATAAGTATCGAGCTCTATATCTTTATTCAACCCAAAGTACTTCATGACGGGTTAACAAATACACATGATCATCAAGATTAAAGCAAAAATGATAATGTTGCGACCTACGACACCACTCTAAGTCTCCTTAGTCCAATTTTCTCATGTTAAAAGGACATTTCGTTGCCTAGAACTTAGCTAAAATAGATCGCCATGTTTACAAGGGTCATATGAGCATGGCTAACTCTAAGGATCAAGCTCTACTTCATAACTCAAGCGAAATAGTTCAAGACGGTTTTACTAATACAAATAGTTTCTAGAGTAAAGCATAATGATAATGTTGCGATCTGTGACAAAAAATCTAAGTTTCTTAACTACACTTTCGCTTATGAAAATGACATTTCGTTTCGTTGATCCTAGCGAAAAGAGATCACATGTGTTATAAGGAACATATGAACATTGCTAGATATAAGTATCGAGAGCTCTATATCTTTATTCAACCAAAGTACTTCATGACGGGGTTAACAAATACACATATCATCAAGATTAAAGCAAAAATGATAATGTTGCGACCTACGACACCACTCTAAGTCTCCTTAGTCCACTTTCTCATGTTAAAAAGGACATTTCGTTGCCTACAACTTAGGCTAGAAGAAGATCGCATGTTTACAAGGGTCATATGAGCATGGCTAACTCTAAGGATCAAGCTCTACTTCATAACTCAAGCGAACTAGTTCAAGACGGGGTTTACTAATAGAAATAGCTTCTAGAGTAAAGCAAAATGATAATGTTGCGATCTATGACACCACTGTAAGTTTCTTAACTACACTTTCGCTTATGAAAATGACATTTTGTTTCCTTGATCCTAGCGAAAAGAGATCACATGTGTATAAGGAACATATGAACATTGCTTAGATATAAGTATCGAGCCTCTATATCTTTATTCAACCAAAAGTACTTCATGACGGGGGTTAACAAATACACATATCATCAAGATTAAAGCAAAAAATGATAATGTTGCGCGACCTGCGACACCACTCTAAGTCTCCTTAGTCCATTTTCTCATGTTTAAAAGGACATTTCGTTGCCTAGAACTTAGCTAAAAGAGATCGCATGTTTACAAGGGTCATATGAGCATGGCTAACTCTGAGGATCAAGCTCTACTTCATAACTCAAGCGAAATAGTTCAAGATGGTTTTACTAATACAAATAGTTTCTAGAGTAAAGCAAAATGATAATGTTGCGATCTGTGACACAAATCAAAGTTTATTAACTACACTTTCGCTTATCAAAATGACATTTTGTTTCCTTGATCCTAGCGAAAAGAGATCACATGTGTATAAGGAACATATGAACATTGCTAGATATAAGTATCGAGCTCTATATCTTTATTCAACCAAAGTACTTCATGACGGGGTTAACAAATACACATATCATCAAGATTAAAGCAAAAATGATAATGTTGCGACCTACGACACCACTCTATGTCTCCCTTACTCGACTTTCTCATGTTAAAAGGACATTTCGTTGCCTACAACTTAGCTAGAAGATGATCGGCATGTTTACAAGGGTCATATGAGCATGGCTAACTCTAAGGATCAAGCTCTACTTCATAACTCAAGCGAACTAGTTCAAGACGGGTTTACTAATAGAAATAGCTTCTAGAGTAAAGCAAAATGATAATGTTGGCGATCTATGACACTACTGTAAGTTTCTTAACTACACTTTCGCTTATGAAAATGACATTTCGTTTCCTTGATCCTAGCGAAAAGAGATCACATGTGTATAAGGAACATATGAACATTGCTAGATATAAGTATCGGAGCTCTATATCTTTATTCAACCAAAGTACTTCATAACGGCGGTTAACAAATACACATATCATCAAAATTAAAGCAAAAATGATAATGTTGCGACCCTACGACACCACTCTAAGTCTCCTTAGTCCATTTTCTCATGTTAAAAGGACATTTCGTTGCCTAGAACTTAGCTAAAAGAGATCGCATGTTTACAAGGGTCATATGAGCATGGCTAACTCTAAGGATCAAGCTCTACTTCATAACTCAAGCGAAATAGTTCAAGACGGTTTTACTAATACAAATAGTTTCTAGAGTAAAGCAAAATGATAATGTTGCGATCTGTGACACAAATCTAAGTTTCTTAACTACACTTTCACTTATCAAAATGACATTTTGTTTCCTTGATCCCTAGCGAAAAGAGATCACATGTGTATAAGGAACATATGAACATTGCTAGATATAAGTATCGAGCTCTATATCTTTATTCAACCAAAGTACTTCATGACGGGGTTAACAAATACACATATCATCAAGATTAAAGCAAAAATGATAATGTTGGCGACCTACGACACCACTCTAAGTCTCCTTAGTCCATTTTCTCATGTTAAAAGGACATTTCGTTGCCTAGAACTTAGCTAAAATAGATCGCATGTTTACAAGGGTCATATGAGCATGGCTAACTCTAAGGATCAAGCTCTACTTCATAACTCAAGCGAAATAGTTCAAGACGGTTTTACTAATACAAATAGTTTCTAGAGTAAAGCATAATGATAATGTTGCGATCTGTGACAAAAATCTAAGTTTCTTAACTACACTTTCGCTTATGAAAATGACATTTCGTTTCGTTGATCCTAGCGAAAAGAGATCACATGTGTATAAGGAACATATGAACATTGCTAGATATAAGTATCGAGCTCTATATCTTTATTCAACCAAAGTACTTCATGACGGGGTTAACAAATACACATATCATCAAGATTAAAGCAAAAATGATAATGTTGCGACCTACGACACCACTTCTAAGTCTCCCTTAGTCCACTTTCTCATGTTAAAAGGACATTTCGTTGCCTACAACTTAGCTAGAAGAGATCGCATGTTTACAAGGGGTCATATGAGCATGGCTAACTCTAAGGATCAAGCTCTACTTCATAACTCAAGCGAACTAGTTCAAGACGGGTTTACTAATAGAAATAGCTTCTAGAGTAAAAGCAAAATGATAATGTTGCGATCTATGACACCACTGTAAGTTTCTTAACTACACTTTTCGCTTATGAAAATGACATTTTGTTTCCTTGATCCTAGCGAAAAAGAGATCACATGTGTATAAGGAACATAATGAACATTGCCTAGATATAAGTATCGAGGCTCTATATCTTTATTCAACCAAAGTACTTCATGACGGGTTAACAAATACACATATCATCAAGATTAAAGCAAAAATGATAATGTTGCGACCTGCGACACCACTCTAAGTCTCCTTAGTCCATTTTCTCATGTTTAAAAGGACATTTCGTTGCCTAGAACTTAGCTAAAAGAGATCGCATGTTTACAAGGGTCATATGAGCATGGCTAACTCTGAGGATCAAGCTCTACTTCATAACTCAAGCGAAATAGTTCAAGATGGTTTTACTAATACAAATAGTTTCTAGAGTAAAAGCAAAATGATAATGTTGCGATCTGTGACACAAATCAAAGTTTATTAACTACACTTTCGCTTATCAAAATGACATTTTGTTTCCTTGATCCTAGCGAAAAGAGATCACATGTGTATAAGGAACATATGAACATTGCTAGATATAAGTATCGAGCTCTATATCTTTATTCAACCAAAGTACTTCATTGACTGGGTTAACAAATACACATATCATCAAGATTAAAGCAAAAATGATAATGTTGCGACCTCTACGACCACCACTCTATTGTCTCCTTACTCGACTTTCTCATGTTTAAAAGGACATTTCGTTGCCTACAACTTAGCTAGAAGAAGATCGCATGTTTACAAGGGTCATATGAGCATGGCTAACTCTAAGGATCAAGCTCTACTTCATAACTCAAAGCGAACTAGTTCAAGACGGGTTTACTAATAGAAATAGCTTCTAGAGTAAAGCAAAATGATAATGTTGCGATCTATGACACTACTGTAAGTTTCTTAACTACACTTTCGCTTATGAAAATGACATTTCGTTTCCTTGATCCTAGCGAAAAGAGATCACATGTGTATAAGGAACATATGAACATTGCTAGATATAAGTATCGAGCTCTATATCTTTATTCAACCAAAGTACTTCATAAACGGGGTTAACAAATACACATATCATCAAAATTAAAGCAAAAATGATAATGTTGCGACCTACGACACCACTCTAAGTCTCCTTAGTCCATTTTCTCATGTTAAAAGGACATTTCGTTGCCTAGAACTTAGCTAAAAGAGATCGCATGTTTACAAGGGTCATATGAGCATGGCTAACTCTAAGGATCAAGCTCTACTTCATAACTCAAGCGAAATAGTTCAAGACGGTTTACTAATACAAATAGTTTCTAGAGTAAAGCAAAATGATAATGTTGCGATCTGTGACACAAATCTAAGTTTCTTAACTACACTTTCACTTATCAAAATGACATTTTGTTTCCTTGATCCTAGCGAAAAGAGATCACATGTGTATAAGGAACATATGAACATTGCTAGATATAAGTATCGAGCTCTATATCTTTATTCAACCAAAAGTACTTCATGACGGGCTGTTAACAAATACACATATCATCAAGATTAAAGCAAAAATGATAATGTTTGCGACCTACGGACACCACTCTAAGTCTCCTTAGTCCATTTTCTCATGTTAAAAGGACATTTCGTTGCCTAGAAACTTAGCTAAAATAGATCGCCATGTTTACAAGGGTCATATGAGCATGGCTAACTCTAAGGATCAAGGCTCTACTTCATAACTCAAGCGAAATAGTTCAAGACGGTGTTTTACTAATACAAATAGTTTCTAGAGTAAAGGCAAAAATGATAATGTTGCGATCTGTGACAAAAATCTAAGTTTCTTAACTACACTTTCGCTTATGAAAATGACATTTCGTTTCGTTGATCCTAGCGAAAAGAGATCACATGTGTATATAGGAACATATGAACATTGCTAGATATAAGTATCGAGCTCTATATCTTTATTCAACCAAAGTACTTCATGACGGGGTTAACAAATACACATATCATCAAGATTAAAGCAAAAAATGATAATGTTGGCGACCTACGACACCACTCTAAGTCTCCTTAGTCCACTTTCTCATGTTAAAAAGGACATTTCGTTGCCTACAACTTAGCTAGAAGAGGATCGCATGTTTACAAGGGTCATATGAGCATGGCTAACTCTAAGGATCAAGCTCTACTTCATAACTCAAGGCGCGAACTAGTTCAAGACGGGGTTTACTAATAGAAATAGCTTCTAGAGTAAAGCAAAATGATAATGTTTGCGATCTATGACACCACTGTAAGTTTCTTAACTACACTTTCGCTTATGAAAATGACATTTTGTTTCCTTGATCCTAGCGAAAAGAGATCACATGTGTATAAGGAACATCATGAACATTGCTAGATATAAGTATCGAGCTTCTATATCTTTATTCAACCAAAGTACTTCATGACGGGGTTAACAAATACACATATCATCAAGATTAAAGCAAAAAATGATAATGTTGCGACCTGCGACACCACTCTAAGTCTCCTTAGTCCATTTTCTCA
>JAKUCM010005635.1:0-16515 GCA_023374145.1 Lepidium sativum
GAGAGAGAGAGAGAGAGACGTTTACTACCGTGATGAAGTTGTGGCTGCTGGTGCTGGTCATGGCGATAAGGATGAGAAATGGTCTTACTTCGGTGGCTTGAGAGAGACTTAATCTTCACCGTACGATCATAGTTTCTATATGTCTTTATGTTTAGTATGTTGTTTCATTGCAATAAGACAAAACTCGTAGCAGATTTTTTATAATTATCATTGACTATTGTTAAACCATGTTAATGAACTCGATTAAGACAAATTAGCTGGTTAAGTCTTGTCCCGGATATTCAAAGTAAATTTGTTTGGACCATTGGAGAGTTGTTGGAATAAAAACAAAAATTATTCCAAGTAAAGAAACAAAGGACAAACTGGGGATTGCAATGTAAAGACGTCGGATTAGTTTGGTTGTTGGCCGTAGAATGTGACACGGCACATGAAGAAACATAGAATCTTTAGTTTGTGGTCCATATTCAATCTGAGTTTTGAGTAGGACAATTTTGAAGCTTTCGTTGCTAAGAGGCAAATTTTGGAAGTAAAACCTTTATAAGGTTCGGATCTTATGGTCCACATGTACATGTGCACATCTATTTGGGTTATTTATTTATACCTTAACATAATTATAACGCTACATTATTAGCTAAAGATTAGTCTTTTATTAATGTTGTATTTTCACATTAGTCCTGTTATCTTTTATCAGAAGTAATAAAATGGAAAATACTTTTATTTTAGTCGTATTATAAACAATATATTAGTCGTATTATAAATAATATGATAAAATTAACTTAAATTTTATAATTAAGTTGGATGATTTTTGTTACAAATTTATATATATATACAAAATTAATAAAGATTTAGTATAAATTTTTTTAAAAAACTAAAATTTATTAATATATATCAGTTATGAATTCGGTTATTATTTTGATTACGCTTCGGTTTGGATTCGATTTTTCGGATATATAGATTTTAGGACACATTTTTGTGTGTTGTTGGATTTGGTTCATCTATTTCAATATTTTGGTTATTATGATGTAATCCTTATTCAAATATTTTTATTCTCGGATATAGTTTGGTTCAATATAGATCGAGTTCGGTTTTTGGTATTTCTTTTAAAAAAAAATTAAAACTAAAACAAATTTAATAGAGAAACTCTAAAATTCAGTTTTTGATTGGGTTCCGCTTCAGTTTTAAGTTCGATTTTTAAAATATGAACTTTTAAAACTTATTGGGGTATTTTGTCTGGTTTGGTTCGAGTTCGAATATTCTAACTCGGGTTGATTTTGGTTCGGGTTTTGGATCTCTAGAACAATATATCGACAATAATTTTGAAAATATCAACACATATCTAATAACCAAATGAACACAGTTGAGAAAACCAATTAAATCTCACATTATAGCGTATGTATAATTATGGAATAAAATTAAGCTAAAGTTCATAACAGCCCTTATAAATAGACGTAAAGTAAGTTTTGTTAGAACTTTTTATATAAAAATTATAAATTAATAAGAAATTTTAAAATAATTTAAAAGCTATATTTAACAGAGTATATCGTTTAAAATTTCGGTATAATTATTCAGTTTTGATTCGGTTTGAGTTTAGTTTTTCGAGTATATAGATTTAAGACCCATTTAGATATTTTATCAGCCTTGATTCGAGTTTGATTCCTCTAATCATGTCAATTTTGGTTCAAGTTTTAAACCTCTAAAACAAAATTCCAAAATATCAATATGGGTCTAAACACTTAGACGAACATGTGTTTAAAAATAAAACAAATCACAAGGATTATATAAACATCTAAAATTAATAAAAATTTAATTTTAAAATAACTCTAAAAATTTATAATTTCATAAAAAAAATTTGAGATACAGATTGAATTATTGATTCAATTTCAGTTTGGGTTCAACTAAAAAAAATGAATAAAGAAAGAAGGCATTAGAAAGACTACCAAGACATTATTAACCGAGGAAAGGCGTAACATTCCATAGTTAGGGTCAAGCACAATCCCTTCTTTTCCTAGAGGGAGCCTTGCAACATATTCTTCTATTCTTCCGAGATAGAAAAAAGCTAACTTCTTTGTGAAGATTTAGTTTTCTGTATATATATATATATATGACCCATTTTGATTTTGTTGAGTTCGCTTCTTCTAATATGATATTCTTATTTTTTTTATTTAAGATCTATATTATTTTTAGACAGAATTCGTTCGGTATAGATCAAGTTCAGATTAAAGTATTTTTTATATAAAAACTCAAATCAAAAAAAGATTTAATAGATTTATACATTTTGTTCTTAATTTGGTGCATGTTCGGTTTTGGTTCGATTTTTCAAATACCTAGATTTTGGATCTATTAAGATTATTTTATCGGGTTTTGTTCCTCTAATTCCTGTTAATTTTAGTTTGGGTGATAAAGTTTTTTAAAAAAAAATCCATGGGGTTCTTTGATGCATGTGCTCTTAGTAACTTTCCCTGACTACTATTTTTTTTTTGTTCTTTTGCGGACATTAATATTTCATGCATGTTTTAATTATATATTTAAACATTTTTAATCAATATTTATATATTTTAATCAATAGTATTGCAAATTTGCAGTACTTGTCTAGTCGTTTTGTGACCATTGTCAATACACAATTCCTTTAATATAGAAGATATCTATAATTGGAATTTGTTGCCATAATTGAAAATTCGAAGAGTATTAGTTGAAACTGACTGCAATAAGATCCACTGACCTGCTCGAAAGAAGAAGTCACTAATCTGAAATTATTTTTTACCTTAAAATTAACATCATATCAAATAATAGTCTATAATATTAATTGGCGAATACAATAAAAGTAAAATACAAATATACAAAACGATAATACAACCAAAAATTAATAAATAACTAAAATAGTTTTATATTTTTAATTACTTAAATAGCATATTTTAGTTTTATGATTTTCAGAATACCAAATATACTTTTGTGATTTTATCCAAATAAACATTTTTAATTACTTTAAAATTTGTCTATCAAAATTATCTATATATTAAACAATTAAAAATAAATTTATATAATTATCAAACACTATTTTGACGGCAAGATCAATAATTATTAAAAAAATCTGCATATACAGATTCTTCAGAATCTTATACATCATTTTGAATCTTTTAAAAATTCGATTAAAACATCAAGGTGAATAAAATAATTAACTTTAAAAACAAAATAAATAAAATGTAAAATGTTGTATTACCATTTAAAGTGAACAAGTAGTAAAACATCAAAATATGACAATTACAAAACAAGAGTCAAATTTGTTGTAGATGTGAAAGCTTTCGGCTAAAACTATAAGGAGCAAATGTTAATCTCAAAACAAATATGAGAAAAATGAATTATGTTCAGAATTTGGATGTGTTCAAGGTGAGTTTACTCAAATTATCATCCACAATATATATGTACAATATTTGTAAAAAATGCAAATAAATTTCAAATGAAAAATGTATTACATTTTCTTATATAAGAAATGTTTTCTGTGATAAAAGTTTATATATTCAATTCAATTATTTTTCTCAAACTCCCAAATTTTGTAAATTTTGCTAAACAAAATATCATTGATGAATGATGATTTTGAAAGATTTTAGATTTTTTATATCATTTGATAGATTAAAGATGACATGGGTTGATACTAAAAAAACAGATGACATAATGATACTACGAGTTTTAACCCTATATAGTACTTAGAGGTTGAATTCCTCAGAGAACCATGTTACACTCTCAACGTCTATTAAATCGCAAGCTATATCAATCAAAATTAGAGAAGTGAATTTCGACAAATTTAACGTGAATGTAATCAAATAACTAAAGCAATTGGATTCGAGTATTCATTCAGGAGTTAGAATTCTTGTCAGGGAAACTATTCAGGAACTACTGTGATCTTATTCTCGGCTTGAACATAAATAAAGGTAAAACAACTCTCGTTGAATCTACCCCTCTATTAATAGGTCCTAACTCTCGTTGGTTTCAGATTACAAATAGGGTTTATTGCTTAGGTTCAATTACCCGCAACACAACCTAGCATCAACTCTCCTTGGCAGTGAATGAATTGCTCTTTTAATCTAATTCTAGTTCTTAACAATCTTCTAGAAAGTTAACAACCTAAAATCATCGACTAGGTGATCAAGCTAATCTATGCATTAAACTCAAGTATTAGAAGGAGAATCATCTATTCATCAATCATATTTGTTTCCCAACAGTGAATTCTAAAATCCTAGAATCCCTAGATCCGATACAATGAATCAAGCAAATCATGATGAATTGAAACTGAAATTACATTAACAAAGAAAAAGATGATTCATAAATTCTTCTCAAGTATGAAGAAATCTTCTTTCTAGCTTACAAACTCTTGTTTTCAACTCTCAAATATTCATCCAAACAAATAAATATGAGAAAAATGGATTATGTTCAGAATTTGGATGTGTTCAACTATGAGAGAAGTTTAAATAAGGTGAGTTTATTCAAATTATGTCCACAGTAAATATGTACAATATTTTTACAAATTGAAATTGATTTTGAATGGAAAAAGTTCATATATTCAATTCAATTATTTATTTCAACTCGTAAATTTTGTAAATTTTACTAAATAAAATATCATTGATCATTGATGATTTTGAAAGATTTTGAATTTTTTATATCATTTGATGGGTTAAATATGACATGGGTTGATACTATAAAAAGATGTCATGGGAATCCAAAATATGAGTGTTTTTAGTATTTTTTCTAAAACCAAATAATATGTTCATTTCAATATATTCACTTTTACTTATATTTTCAACTCTTTTAATCCATTGTCGTCTCTTTTTTAATTGTTGTATCCATTTTTTCTTTACATATTTGATTAAAATCAATTTTTTAATTGTATTCGAGTTTTAAATATTTTTCTTTGCCTCTTTGTCTTATTTTTTTTCTTTTCCTATTCACCTCTTTTTCATATTTTTTGGTTATTTTTTTTTATATTCATTAATATCTGAAAATTTGGCATTTAAAAGATTGTTTTTTCCATTTCCTTCCATCTTCATTGATATCCAACACTATTGTGTTTATCTTTGGAATCTCAAAACTAAACATTTGACTTCAAAAAAATAATGCAATTAATTGATGGGACGTGAAATTTGAACGTAAATTTAAACTTTATTTTAATAAGTTTTGTCTATTTTCTTGTCAAATTTTTAATTATGCCGAAAATACAAACTAATAGTTTTCTTATGGATTTCTGATAAATTTATGATGATTTTCTAATAAATTTATTTATGTCCACTTTAATTCCATCACAAATTCAAAGTCAATATCATGTTTTTTTTCATGTATGGTGATTTCAATATTAACTAAAATGACCATATGTATTTCTTCATTTTTTGGATGACTAATTTCTCATAAGTGAAATAATTTTATGGTTTATAGTTTTTTTTTTACTCAATTATAGCTTTTTTTTGTCAACGACAATCATATAAGATGCAATATTGCACAAATCAAAGTTCAATACAATTAAGTATAGCATGTCTCTCTAACAAATCTGGCGAGAGCATCAACCTTATAGTTGAGATTACGTGGGATAATCAAAAGAGAGAAAAACGAGAATAAACTGCGGATTCGTGCAAAATCTTCTTGGAAAGGGAGGAAAGCTGGCCATTCCTCCGGACTATAAAAAATCTGCACCACCACCTCACAGTCCGTCGACATCTCTACCTCCAATGCCTGAATAGTCACCATCGATTCCATGGCCCATAGTACAGCCTCGACCTCTGCGTGTAACGCTAATAAACTTCGGTTGACACTCCGAGCACTCCGAACAACACCCCTCCACCGAATCTGGAAAACTGAATCACCCTACCCCGATAAATCGGTCTGTCATCTTCCAGGAAGCGTCCACGAAACATCTGAAGCCTGTGAACCCTGAATAGGTTGTAGAAGGAAAAATCCAAGTGGATTTTTGTGTGTCGGTATAACTCAACAGTCGTGTCCGTTGAACCAATGGTCGTAATTGAGTCTCTGACCATTCTCTATAGTCTGCCTTCGACCTAAATATGATTGTACGAGGGTCAGTATCTATGTTGGAGAAACAAAATTCGTTTCTGGCTTTCCATATGTGCCAAATCAACCAAGGAAAATATTGGATGTCACCAACATCAAGTAATCTCCAAAATAAGTAACCTATGTTATACCTGATAGAATTCCCTGGAAAAATATGTATCGCAGATGGGATGTCCGATATGACCCAGGTCTGGAGTGCCAGAGGACAATGAGAAGAGAACATGATTAATAGTCTCTTTTTCTGCTCCAAACTTTAAACATTCCACATTACATCTAATTCCCCGTTGAGTAAGGTTCTGATTCACTGCAACACTTCCTCACAATATTTGCCACAAGAAATGTCGTATCTTATTTGGTGCATTAATTTTTCACAACTTCTCATATAATGCCTGAAAATTTGGATTTTGGCAACCGACCTCGACATTCGAGGTGGTTGTCTCTACAAGATAACCTGACTTTACGGTATATCGGCATGTCCTGGTGAACAACAACCCCAATAATCAGGGCGTTGACATTGTGAAATATGGATGCCTAGTATGTATTGGACGTCAATAGGATCAAAATATTGACGAACCAATACCTCCTTCCAAGAACCTGGCCGGCGATCAATAAACTGATCCACTATCACGTTAGGAAACATGGAAAGGGAAGTCGGGGTTGCCGGTCTGGGTATTTTATCAGGGATCCAAGGGACTATAGAGACCTTTGTATTCCTACCATCCCCTAACCGTCTAATGGCACCTTTAGCGACCAAATGTCTAGCCGAAAAAATGCTCTGCCAGCCATAAGACGAGTTATCCTGAAACGGCACCTGTAATCGGACATGTGCCTATAACGACCTCTTAAAACCCTAGCCATCAATGACTCTAGGTAATCTAGAAGTCTCCAAAAAAATTTTGCCAATAAGGCTGAGTTAAAATCCTCCAAAACCTGAAACCCTAGTCCACCTTCGGTCTTAAGTTTACATACCTTACGTCATTTCTGCCAATGAATCCCCTTCGTGATCCGTGAATTAGACCACCAAAATCCGCAAGAGTAGAATTGAACTGACCGACTACCATCTTAGGGAGTCTATAACAAGACATCACGTACGTAGGCAAGGCTGTCAGGACCGACTTAATCAAAACCTCCTTGCCTGCTCTCAAAAGAAATTTTGAGGACCAACTATTAATTATATCATTGAGCCTCTCACGTACAAAACCAAAAACTTTCGTCTTTGCCCCTCCAATACTCTCAGGTAACCCTAAGTAAGATCTCACACCTCCCACATTATGAATCCCAAGGGATCGTTGTAAGTCTAATTAGTCACAAGCAGGGACTCCCTGGCCAAACTGAATAGAAGACTTCTGGAAATTTATCTATTGTCCAGAAATCTGCTCATATTCTGTAAGAATCTTAAGAATCTGCTACGGTTATTCTTTTGTTGCTTTACATAAGAACAGACTATCATCAGCGAATAATAAATGTATCATCTCCAGACTAGTCCGCGCAATTGAGTATCCAGTTAATAATCCTCTTTGTTCGGCATCTCGTAACCTTGAGATAATCACTTCTCTACAGAGAATAAAGATATAAGGCGATATAGGATCACCTTGCCTTAGACCACGGTGTGGTATTATACGACCCCCCCGAGATGCCATTTAATAAAACCAAATATTCTACACCCGTGCTATAAAACATAATACATTTAATCCATGCTTCGCAAAAACCCAATTTTTGAAGCAAAATCGTCACTAAATTCCACTCAACTCTATCATAAGCCTTACTTATGTTCATCTTAATGGCCATGTATTTGCCCCTAATCGCTCTATTAGTCCGCAAGGCGTGGAACATTTCCTGGGCAATAAAAATATTATCTCAAATGTTCCTCCCCGCTACGAAAGCTGATTGCGTCTCCGAAACTAATTTAGGCAACACCCTCCGCAGACGAATACACATCACCTTAGATATTACCTTATATGCCACATTACATAAACTAATTGGTCGAAACTCCAACACACTAATTGGACGGGAAACTTTCAGAATAAGACAAATATTTGTCTTATTCAAACACCATTCAAAGTAACCATGTAATAAAAAACTATTAACCAATTTAACCAAGTCATCTTGTATCAAATCCCACGTTTCTTGAAAAAGTAAAGTTGTCATCCCGTCTTGTCCAGGTGCTTTACTAGGGTCCATCGAAAATAGAGCTTGATGAACCTCCGCATGAGTGGCTTGCCTAATCAAAAGTTGATTATCCAGGTCATTGACCTTAGGTTCACGGTCATCCAAAACTAGAAAAAAGTTTCGAGAAGTAGTCTGTCACTTCTCGAAGAATAGCATCCTCCTTGGTAACCCAAACATCAGCACTCGAATAAAGTCCAACTATACGATTACGGGCTCTTCGCTAGTTTGTTTGGGCATGGAAATATTTAGTATTTTCATCTCCTTCTCTTAACCACTTGTTCCTACTTTTCTGTTTCCAGTCAGCCTCTTTTTCAGTATAAGTTGACCGTAACTCCACATTAATCTGCATTAATCTATCTGGATCCCCGGACACATTGTTCTTCAGATTTTCCAACTCCTGTTTCAACTTATTTATTTTGAGTTGTCAAGGTTCAATATTGGTGTGCCTCTAATGTGAGATATCATGGCGGCAAGCCTTCAGTTTCTTATCTAATGTTAAAGATTTCGTCGAGTGATTACCCTTCCAACTTTTATGAATAGTGTCCATAAATTCAGGTTTTCCAATCCACGGTCTATCAAAAATAAATTGCCGTTTCCAAGACACTGTATTATTCGAAAACCGTCCTAAAATCGGTCTATGATCAGAGCTTATCATTTTCAGATATTCGACAACTGATCTAGGAAATAAATCATGTCACTCTTCATTCCCAAAAGATTTGTCCAGAACACATCTTATTATTCCATTATGTCGGACACCCCGCCATGACCAGACTTTCCCAATTTTAGGGAAATCAATCAAGCCACAATCTTGCAACATCTGATTAAATGTTGCAAATTGTGATAATGGTCTTAGGGAACCACCTGATTTCTCATGATTCCAACTTCGTATAATTAAAATCTTCTGTTACTAACCAAGGTCCTAAAAACTGAGTACCGAGTCTAGTTAACCGTTTCCAAACATAATATCATCTATGATGAACCAGTTCTCCATATGAGAACATAATAAAAGCTTGCTTACCATTTAATTTTGTCGTTACGTCGATCATATTTTGATCTTTATAATTTATCGTAACATTCATATAATCTTTATATAGTAATGCTAAACCTCCACATATGAATGTTGAATACATAAATAATCATAATGTACATCAAGCCACGTGCATTATCTTGGGTCACGAAATACATAAATTAGAGAGAAAAAGATTTGACAGAATATTTCCTGAACAATCTTAAACCTAAACTTACATTTACGAAACTAAGCGGCAATAGGCCGTGATCATCTCCTGTTTCCCACATTTGTAAGATCCTAAATCCCAATGATTATACAGGGGCATTGCTTGTCCCAGCCAATCCACATGAACCTGCCAAAAAGATGCCAACGTGACACCAATTCCGGAGATAAGAAAATAAAAGTGATGACAAGTTGCTGCGAATTCCTCTGATGTGTACCATAAATATACGAGTCGATTTGCCTGCACATAATCAGATATATGTGTAGGTGAACCAATTGCCAATCTTCCCCATTTGCCCCTGACAGAATAATTTACAGTCAAATTAAACAAGAATTCATCATTTATACACTGCAAACCAGAAGTACATTCGAATGCAAATATATATCTAGAATCTACTAAGTCAACATTCCCTAAAATCCAGAGATTACATGGCCACTTTGACATCCACACAGACCTATTCGTATTAATTTCTCTAGATATATCAAGGAAGATATCCTCACTAACCTTATATAGTTCTGTCATTACAAAATCCCATAGTAAGTATAACCTCTCCAATTCCATCATCCAATTGAATTTAAGCATACGTTGGATTGATTGCAACCAGAGAACAAAAACTGAATCTGTACAAATGCTCCTCAAAATCAAATTTGAAATATCCTAAACATCTGCCACAATTATAACCCTTCCAAACAAACTTGGACTCCCCTTATCAGACAAAAAAGGGAAACCCTCAATGGTTTGGTTAAACCACAACAACAAAGCTCGAGTGGTATGCTCAATCGTCAAGCATATCCTCAAGCTCATGCCATGTTCCAATTTTTGGATCTCATACCTCAGAATCCTCACGACACTAACGCCAACGAAGTTAATGTTATCATTGACAAAAGGATCATTCATCTGAGTTCTCCGAAAGATAAGCCAAATTTATAATTTAGTATCTTATTTTCTATTTGAAAAAGTTTAAATCTTATCCAAAAACTTAGTGGATGTAACACGTCAAACTCAATGTCAAGTTCAAGCTCTAGGAATGCTACATGATCATGAAAGAAGCAACAACCAACCAGATGTTTGAGAACAAAAACGAAAATTAAGAAAACTTTAAATCGGACAACAATCCTGAGAGATCCATGACTCATTAGATCAATAATGCCTAAATGTTTCAACTGAAGTGAACTTGGTGATAATTTATTTTATTTTAATTTTAGAAGTTGTAATCTTGTTTGAAGGATGGTTAAAATAGTTTTGGAAAAAAAAGAAAAAAAAAAAGAAAAGGAATTAGATCAAAATTTTCGAACGGGCCAGATTCTTTTTGATATACGTACCGAAATTGAAAAGGTTATATGGGCCTAAATGTTAGCCCAATTAATTTTATATGGGCCGGATTGGTAATGTGGGAAAGCAAACTGACGTGGCATAAGGTGTGGAAAATCAGAGTGATGGTCAACTGGAAAGTCAACATTCCATGATTGGCTAACTCATAAAGAGATAAATAATTAGAAAAAAAGAAAAAAAAGAAAAAAACGTTTCGGGCAAGTAAAAGATATTGCGAAGAAATGGTTAAAGGGTAGATTTGTAACCAATTTACAAAATCAAAGCGAGAAGAAGTAGAAGACGAGCCTTCCTTCTCCACGACTTCGATTCTCCATCCCGGAGCTCTCCGTTGGAAATCATTCGCCTGAATTAGGTTTTGGTGTAGTTACTGAATCTACTTTTTTCCCCAGCTTTATCTTCTCCGGTTTGATTTTGTTGATTTTCCGACGGGTTTCAATTTGATCGATGACATTGTCCAAGCGTCTGGCTCTGTTAGGAGCTCAATCTGCGATTTCACTTGCTAAACCTCGAGGTCTTGGTGCATCTTTTGGATTGCTCGATCGTCGTCCATTTCCGTATCGTCAAATTTCCGAGCTAACGAAAGCTAATGGGAAACGTGCGTTTCTCGTCGATACATTGGCTCTGGTATGTTATCTATTTCATTCTTTTGATATACCAGATCTAGAACTAGGTATGATTTCAGTATCGAGAACGTAATTGAAAGCTTCTTTTGGTAGTTTTGTATTTCTAGTGTGTTAAGTTGCTTTATGAGAAAGCAATGAATCGTAATAGTTTTCTTAGGATTGTTTTGATGTTCTTAAAGGTGAGGAGTCTAGAAGCTCAAGGTGTTCCATCCAAACAAGCCGAAGCAATAACTTCTGCCATCACTGAGGTTTTGAATGATAGCTTGGAAAATGTATCTGAGTCTTTTGTGTCAAAAGCAGAAATGCAGAAGGTAATTTGAGGACTTTATTTGTACATTCACTATGTAAAAATCGATTTGGTTCTTACATTTGACTTGTTTTTGCAGATTGAAATGATTCAAGATTCAAATCTGTCAAAATTTAAATCTGAAGTAAAAAGTTCTCAGGTAACATCTACACCTTTATATTTGGTTCTTTATGTTTATTAGCAGTTCATAAAAAACATGTGTTGTTTAGTTTAATGTGCAAAAGTTGTTGAGGTTCTTCTAAAAGACATTTCGAATTGTGCTAGGTTTTATGATCTCAAACACCATTGTCTCAGTAACGTTGTTATTTAGGATTAGAACACTGGGATGCTCGACTAAAAGCCTTCAGTTTTTGTTGTCCTCCTTTTTCCAGTTATGAATTAGTTTGAGAGGTTGTGTTACGTTGAAAGTAGAAGATTATAACCATGATAAGCTGTTTAGTTTATGTAGGAAGAGAACCTGTTTAGTTTTTCTTTCGAACTCTCTCTGTTGCAACTATTTATGAGCTGGAGTCTTAGGTACTTGTAGCTAGAAAAACGGTAATACGTGTAGATTGTATCCCATTGTACTGTAAGCTTCATGTCATGTACTGTTAAATCATGTAGCGTCAGCATCTACTGTTAGCTTTTATGCACTATTAGCATTTTCTATGCGTCCTTGTATAAACCAGTGAAAGAATTTTGATTCGTCTTAATTCTTTGTAAAGGAGCATCATTTCACTGTTTTGCAACGAGAGACAGAAAAACTACGAGGTGATATAGAGAAGATGCAAAGCGAACTAAGGTTTGTAACCATGATATCTATTGTAATATGCTTTAACAAAAAATGCAACTAAGACCTAAGTTCTCTCACTTGAAACAGGTATGAAATTGATAAGGTCACAGCTGGACAACGCTTGGATTTGAATCTTGAAAGAGGGTAAGAAAACTCTCTGGACTCTCCTTCTATGACCATTTACCAACGTAGCCATCTGCAAGTGAGACGTGGTTATTAGGATTAGAGTATTTGGTAACCTGGTTTTGACTGTTGTGTTACTCACAGTCGTATCCGTGATGAGCTAGCTAATCAGAACTCCGAAACAACAAACCTCACAAACAAGCTTGACAGGGTACACATATAGCTAATGCTACCTCTACTCATGAACTGAGACTTACACTGAGACTTTAGGAAGATGAGAAGACATAAACATGTTTTGTTTTTGCAGGAAATTCATGCGTTGAGAGCTCAATTAGAAGCTTCGAAATACGAGGTTATCAAATATTGCATAGGTACACTTGTGTCGATATCAGCAGTGGGACTCGCAGTCCTTCGTATAATGATTTAGCTCGATCCCAACACTCAAAACACTGCTCTGTGTGCTTACACAGACTAAAAAAAACAGATTGGAAACTTGTCATCGTTACGTGAATTTCACCAATTATTGTTACTTAATCTCTTTTGCCATATTCATTTACTAGCACAGGTTTCTTTCACTTTGCACCAAGATTTCTGGTCAGTCCAAAGGATTATTTGGTTTCTTTCATTTGGGTTATAAATTTTCGTGGTTATATGAAACATTCGAATTCAACACATTGATGATTTTAATGAAAGCACAATTGTTTTAACGATGAGCTTACTTGATGTCTAATCCTTCAATATTGCCTCAATCACTAATGCTGATGTAAACTGAAGCTAATTGATCTTTAACTTGTCTGCAAATGCCGTTAGCTATGTTTATGTTTGATACACGTTCCTGGTTTCTCAATAGCTAAGATCACTCAGAAATGCACCAAAACGATTAACCATAGAGTTTCTGACCTATTAACCTTTGGGAACTCCTCTTCAAGCCATTGGTAACTGCATGTTGTTCTTGAGTTTCAAGCTGTTATGTAATCTCTGTTGCCTTTAATGTTGCGATTGTGTTATTGTTAGGTTCACTCTATTTAAGGTGGTTGTTGTTGTTCCAGTAGTTATTGTCGTAACCCTAAAGGTTTGGAGCTTTCCAACTTTCAGTGGTTTATCAAATATTGACATAAGATATAAGCACCAAGAAAATTAATAACCCAAATGAAAGAAAAAAGAGGTTATCAAATATTGCATTGTGTCCATATCAAATTTAGTTCGATCATATCACTCTTAGTCCTTTGCATAATGATTTTGTTCGATCATAACAGGCAAACCACTGTTGTGTGCTTACACAGACTAAGAAACCAAATTGGGAACTTGTCATTTTTGTCTGAAATTCACCAATTATTGTTTCTGTAATCTAGTTTTCCATGTTCTTTCATTTGCACCAAGATTTATGGTTAATCCAAGGATTATTGGTTTCTTTCACTTGGGTTATTAATTTTCTTGGTGCTTTTATCTTATGTCAATGTTAATGTAACCTAACACTGCAGAAAAAATATAAAAATTACTTTTAACCAATTTTTTTTGACAACAGCAAATCATAAACTTTTTAACCATTTAAATTGATAAAACTGGCAAGTGACATTTAGCCTAGCGGCATGTGATAAATTCACCAGAGGCATGCGCACTTGCACATCCTGGGATCGAGTCCTCCCACTTTTATTTGCAAGAACTTGGCTAATGGACCGGCTATTTGTGGCCCAATATTAACAGAAAAAAAAATTGACGAAACCGATTTATTAGTCCAAATTCATTTTTAAAATCTCAAATAATATCATGCTTTTTCTGCTTACTGTTGTACTAAAATAGTCAACTTAATTACTTTTTAACAAAACAAAAATAGACTTAACCACTTGACGGATAAAAGTATTTTTTTATATATATAATTTTACTTAGTGTGTAATTGGTGAATCATTGAAGTGTGTATTAGTCAAAATATAACTAAGATAGTGGATCACTTATATGGGTTAAAAGTTTTTGGACCAATAGGCCTTTAAAACAGGCCCATTTAAAGCCCAATTCATAATGGCGCCAAAATCATGTGAAGTCCCGCCTAATTCATCTCTTCTAACTAAAAAGCGCCGAAACCTCTCACTTCGTCTCTCTCAATTAGGTTCATTCTCCGATCAACTATGGCTTCCGACTCTTCTCCCGGCAACACCAACGACGGTACTCTCTCTTTTCATCTCTCTACTTCTCTTTTTTTTCACTCTGAGATTGTTAGTGTTTTTAACAAATTTCACTATACTTCAGTTCCTTCTTCTCCCGAAGAAAATGCTTCAAGCCCTATAGATAACACCAACTCTTCCCCCTCCGCTCTCCGCCGTCGCCGACGAGGAAGATCCTATACCCCTACGCAATTTGCCACTCCTCCACCACCGCCTTCGCGTCTAGGAGCCTCAAACTCAACTCCTCCAACATCTCGTCCTTCCGCTGCTAGATCTAACGGAAGTAATGGACGCGGCGGTGGCGTCCCAACGACACCAATGTCTACTGACGAAGCACCACCTTCTTCCGAAGACGGAGAAGATGATGGTGGCGACGATACTACGCCGACTTTCGTTTGGGGCACTAACATTAGTGTGCAAGATGTTAAATCGGCGATTGAGATGTTCGTTAAGAATTTTAGAGAAGCTAGAGAGAATAGCGAGGATTTATTTAGAGAAGGGAAGTATATGGCTTCGATACGTAAGGTGATTGAAATTGAAGGAGAATGGATTGATGTTGATGCGTTTGATGTGTTTGATTATGATCCTGATTTGTATAACAAGATGGTTCGTTATCCTTTGGAAGTTCTCGCCATTTTCGACATTGTGCTGATGGATATTGTTTCCACGATTAATCGTTTGTTCGAGAAACATGTTCAAGTGAGGATTTTTAACCTCAGGACGTCTACTTCAATGAGAAATCTCAATCCATCTGGTTAGTTCATTAATTTTCTTTTTCTTGCTATTCTTACTTCTTTAGTGGCTAGCTTATGTTTGGATGCCTGTTTAGATATCGAGAAGATGATCTCTTTGAAAGGAATGATAATTCGGAGTAGCTCCATCATTCCTGAAATCAGGGAAGCTGTGTTTAGATGCCTCGTTTGTGGCTACTTCTCTGACCCCATCATCGTTGATAGAGGTAATTTGATCATCTGGTTTGTTCTTTTCTTTATATTTCTACATAATTTCTGCTAACTTTTGTTTTATTTTGTTAGGGAAAATAAGCGAGCCTCCTACTTGCTTGAAACAAGAGTGCATGACCAAGAATTCCATGACACTAGTGCACAACCGATGCAGGTAAGTTCTAGACATAGAATTGTAGGATCTTTTATAGAACATATTACTTACCTTCTACATTCGTGAATTAGATTTGCCGATAAGCAGATTGTGAGGCTTCAGGAAACGCCTGATGAGATTCCAGAAGGAGGAACACCTCACACAGTTAGTTTGTTGCTACATGATAAGCTAGTTGATAATGGAAAGCCTGGTGATAGAATTGAGGTAAATGGGTTAACTTTATCAAAAGTATTGTCGTTCATGTGTTACTACGGTTTTGGTTGACATTTAAGAGCTTGTTTTCTGGATAGGTCACTGGAATTTACCGAGCAATGACCGTTCGAGTGGGACCTGCTCACAGGACTGTCAAATCTGTGTTTAAGGTATGTCATTCTATTGTTTTCTTCTGTTAATAATTATTTGTTCTTATTAAGTTCTGACGGTGTCATTTGTCTTATAAACTTGAGTACAGACATACATTGATTGCCTTCACATTAAGAAAGCAAGTAAGTTAAGAATGTCTGCTGAGGATCCTATGGATGTTGACAATAGTCTGCGTAGAGTCGATGAAGATGTCGAGCTAGATGAGGAGAAGGTTCTTCATCTTTTAACTAAATAGATCTATAGCTTTGTAAAGTATCCGTTTTTCCTT